>JAWWEU010000029.1:17248564-17290860 GCA_035583155.1 Acropternis orthonyx
CGGGCTCGGCCTCGCCGGCCCCGCCGTCCCCCGGCACCGCCGCAGTCGCCGCCGCCTCCGCAGCCATGGCCGCCATTTTCTCCGCCGCCTCCCTCCAGCAGCGGGAGCGACGGCCACGGCCCGCGGGGAGGGAGGGCCCGCCCCCCGTGCCCGCGGGCGGCCTCCCATTGGCGGGCGCGCTGCAGCGCCGCGCTCCTATTGGGCGGCGCGGCTGTCCGTCAAACCCCGCGGGAACTTCCCGTTGGCCAGCGCGGGCTTCATTCAGGGCAGAGCCGGGAAGGGGAGGAGGGGGCGCGGTTTACCCTTAATATCGGGTGGGCGGGGCTTGTGGAGTCGATCCGCCATCCCATTGGCTGGGCGATGTGCCAATCCCCAGGAAGGGCGGTGATTGGCCCCGCGCGGTGTCAGTCGCGGGGCGGGAAGCGGGCGCGGGGCAAGATGGCGAGGGCGGGCGGGAGCGCGGCCATGAGGGGGCACGGCGGCGCCCCTCTGAGGGGGTCTGGTCGCCCTCAGGGCGGAGGAACTCGCCCCTCTGAGGGGCTCAGCTCGCCCCTCGGGCTGGTCAGGTCACCCCTCAGGGGCTTCGGTTCGCCCCTCAGCGGCGATCAGTTTATCCCTCAGGTGGATCAGGTTTGGTAGCTTGTGAGCGGTGAATCAGCGCTTTGAAGTGTTAACCAGCGTGTTTTGGGTACACCGAGCAAAGCGGGAAACGCGGTGCCGAAAAGGGGAGAAAAGGAGTTAATGTTTCCCCGTAAGATCGTGGGTTGGTTTGGGTGGGACGGGATCTCACAGGCAGGGCAGGGACACCTTGCACTGTCCCGGGTTGCTCCAAGCCCGGCCTCGGACACTTCCAGGGATCCAGGAGCAGCCGCAGCTTCCCTGTGGCTCTACTCCAGACCCCAAAAGTTTGCAGCAGCGAGGTTGCCGGGGTGTTCGGGCAGGGGGGCCCTGAGGGGCCGCAACCCACAGAGGCTCTGCCCGGTGTGGGTATTCCGTACCGACAGCTGGGGCTGTGGCAATAAACCCCGACCCTACAAGAAATTACCGACTAACACAAAGAAACTACTCAGCCCCTGAGCTGATTGGACCTTCAGATCCAACAGCTCAGCCCAGCAGGCGCTTTGTTATGTTAAGCTCAGGTTTATGTAAAGGATGGGCATAAAAATGGAAGATTTGCTCTTGCAAGCCTTCTGCTGGAATCCACCTTTTCAGCAGGTGTTGCCTGTGGCAGACACTGGCCATTAAAATGCAAACTGGTGCCTTTTACAGACTCTGGAGTCCCCGACAACCCTCACACCTCACATATGTGAAATAAATGTGAGTGTACAGGCTTGTTCCTGCTCCATTGCAAGAACAGAGGCGATCCTATGCTGGACCCTGCTGTGGGCTCTTAAAATACAACAAAACCAGCTCATTTGAATGTCGGAAGGTGCTGTGTGTGCTCTTAAAAAGATCTAAATAAGGGTATTTATGTACCAATGTAATGGCCCACAGAAATACGGTACTACAGGCAACCCTTAAATTCAAACGCGCTAACAGTAGGCACGTGGATGAAGGATACTACTTGTAAATTTAACAAAGCCCTCACTATAGCATTTTTTTCCATCCCAATTCGTTTGATTACCATTTAATTTCTATTTATTTTAAATCTAACCTGTAATCTCCTTAAGATAGGATTTGTCTTACAGTGGCTGCTCTGCGTAGTGATTGGCATAGCTGAAGTCTTGTTTCAATCCTGGAACCTTTAGAAACTGCCAAAATAAAATGAATTAACTTAATGAAACAGATTGCACTAGCACATTCTCTGTAAATTAAAACAAATCTGTGTTCAGCAAGTGGCAGGAAGGACAGAAGTGGAAAGAAGAAACTATAAATTAGAGAGAGGAACTGGGACAATTGGGGGGGGGGGGGAATAAAACAATTAATATGAAGGCAGGAAAAATGCAAAGCTCTACCAAAGATGTGTCACAGCAAATTGGCAGGATGGGCAGCTGAGGAAGGGGTAATTTTGGGTGGGGAGAGTGAAGGGATGTCATGTGGCTTCTTGAGGTCTGAAAGCAGCAGGTCTGATTGGATCTGTGTGCACGGAGAGAGAACTGTTTGCGTGGGCAAGGTGGGACGTGATGAGGATCTGGGACATAAGAATCTTTAAATTTGACTGTTTAAAGACCTGTGTGCTCAGTATTAGTGATATTGATTTGGTCTGTCTGAAATCAAATCTGGAGGTGCTGCAGTCAGTAAGCGCACTGGGTTAGGGTGGGTGTAGTTTTTAGGGTGCTCTATAGATTGAGACGCCCATCATTCTCTGGGCGTCAAGTTCCCTGGGAGTGCACTGCCAGGAGAGAGCCAACACAAAGTGCAAGGTTTTAAAGAACAATATTCATAAATGGGGAATAATCAGGGTTACAGTAAAGCCAAAATGCAGCTTCCCTCGGCTTCCTTGGAGCTGATTTATTGCCACAGCAGTGAAGCTGTGTTAGTCTCCAGAAGGAGCTGCACCCTGGTAATTGCCTATGGCTGGAATTTGTGGTGTTACTGGGTATATATAAATCCCCTATGCCTCGTCTTGCTGCAGCTGGTCTCAGTGTGGGCACACAAGAGCTCTAAAGGTGCGTGTGGATGTACGGAGAGAGTGTACAGCAGGTAGGACAGGAGATACCTCTCCTAATATCTAGGCTAATACCTCAAGAGGTTTTCAAGCTGAAGTTCTGACAGTCTCACTGAGACTTTGGGACTGCACACATTCAGGAGGTTGTGGTTTATATAAATGCAGAGGGTGCAGCCTTTGCTGGCTCTTCTGCAAAAACAAACACTGTGCCACAGGAAGCATCGAGCTTCGCTCTCCTGCTCGGTCTGAATTACAGTGACAATGGCTTCCTGTGGCTGTGACAGTGACAGCAATTTCCTGTGACCCTGGGGAAGGCCTGAGGCACTCACAAAAACATCCACAGAGTTTAGTGTTCACAGTTTTATACAGTGTTAATAAATCCATTATTCAGCATTTGCAAGGCACGATCTGCTGTTGTGAATTTTTCAAGGCTTTCCTACTTAAAAAATAACCAATGAAAGCCAATGTATGTAAGCAGTGCAGAGGAATATAGGCAAATAAACTCAAAGTAAAGATTGGGTCTTGATTGTGTGCTGCAAACTTACTGCTTCTGTAACAACTTAGCAAAGAAATGCTCTTAAAATAATTGTTAATTATATTTAAGCTGGTTTGAAACTTTGTTAGTGAATTGTTACAGAAAATTGGTATGGCTTGAAAAAATCATCAGTCGTTCCTGTCATGTTTGGAAACTGATTTCTGTAGCCCTATGAACACAGAGCTTGCTTTATTTGGTTTATGAATGATCATTAAAGATTTGTGAAATCTCACATGCCCCCGAAGCCTACCCTGCAATTTGAAAAGTTACTTATACGCTAAATAGCTTGTGAACAAGAGATGAAACCATCGACTGAGGCTTCACCTGATGTCCATATGCAGAGTTGATTTAAATGCATTTCCACAGGTAGGATGCTGTAAGTGAGCCCGTGGGGTGAAGTGCTGGTGTTGGCTCATTGCTGACATGTCTCAGACTTTATCATTTTAGAGAAATGTGACTATGAAGCTACTTCCTGTCTTACCTTGTAATCTGACTGGCTTCTGCTTTCTTCTGAAGCCTGTGCAGCCCGAGGTGCTGGTGGTATCCAGTTGTACCTCCATGCATTTTTCCAATTAGGTAAAATAAACCGACTTTGAAGACGCAAAATTCCTAATGTTGCTACTGTTTCATGTTTTGAAACAGTACCATCCATGGCTAGTTTTGCAGCTATACAAAGTAACTATTTTACTTACAATTCTGCTAATTAAAAATTAAAAAATTTCATTTGGGAAGTTATTTCTTGATTGACTCAAGTCCAGAAATCTGGTTACTGTAGCATCTTTATAAGTAACTTACCTCTGTAGTGTTTCAAAAGTAGAAAGGACAAAAAAACGCCTAAGGCAGGACTGGAATTTGAAGTAAAACAGCCTTTTGGGATTTCTGAGTATTTCCCAGTTTTGTTTGGTTTTTTTCTGACCTGTTTCCTCATCCCATTATTTCTAGGTACATGCCAGTTAATAACACCAATGACTGAAGGGGAAGAAACTTGTGCACCAGCCTTTATTTTACCTGTAAACTTGTTCCTAAGTGTTACCTGCAGCATTTTCTATGTACTTGTGTAGGAATTAAATTATGGAAATGTTTATTTGGGCAGTGCATTGTCCAAGGTGGGGGTTTTGTGTTTTGGTGTTGTTTTGTGTGTGCGTGCGTGTGTGCTGTTGTTTATTTTATTTTTTAATTTTTATTCTGATTAAATACTTTTGAAAATGCAGATTGCAAGTTACATGGAGGTCTATGTATGTTTGTATAGAGCACAAAACAATTGGGTAAAACACCCATCACCACATCAAAACAATTGGGTCCGAACTTGGCTGTTACCTTTACCTGCCACCCCAATATAAATAACTCTGCAGCTTTCCCTGCAGTACCAGAAGAACTATTTGTATCCCATCTAAGTGTGTTGCATTTTATTCCCAGCCCATTTTATAACTGCTGTGTTGTTCCTCTCCTGATCCCTGCCTGCCTCAATGGGAAAACACTCCTCTCAAGTCCCTGGCTATTTTGTTCAAGAATTACTTGGCCTAACCCAACTACAGGTAAGGCAGCATAGTGATTAATTTAGAATTTCTCATAGAACTCTTCTGAGCAAAGTACAAAAGTCTCTTTAGCCATAATATGTCAAAGCAACTTTTTTTGTTCTTTGTGGTGTTTCCAGGGTTATTCCACATCTGCAAACAAGCTCTGTTCACAACAGGAGAATGTACAACTGGGGAGATGTGGCTTCTCCTTACCTGTGGTCCCTGGAGATAAAGCTGATGTCAAATAGAAATAACAGAAATTGTAAAATACTAGCCTTAGTTATTGACAGAAGTGGCAATCCTACATAGTCTGTTCTCATTTGGGTTTCGTGCTGACAGAGCTCAAGGAGATGGGACAATAGAGGAAATGGAATTGACTGGTAATCATTTGGCTCTATTGTACTTCCCGAGCTGAAGCAGCCGCCAACGTGTCTGTGACACTGTGTCCTTCTCTTTGTCACTTATTTGTAGCCTCAGCTTTGTTGGCTGTGAAAAAATGAACAATAACTTTTCACTCCCAGAAGTATAATGTGGTTTAATTATAGAGAATGTTTAAAAACAACTTGTGGATAGAGTGTTGTGTAAGTGCTAAGTGTCATTCTTGACAATGACACAGCAACCAGATCATTAGTCTTTCAGATGCATCTAGTTATTCCATAAATTACAAATTCATTTCTCTCCTTCAATGAGGAGTTACTGATGCATTTAGCTTTCTTGCTAATTGTTTTACTTAACCAATTGAATGTATTTCAGTAAAGTGTCTGATGGAGACAAATGTATTTCCCATCTAGACATTGTCTTCCATGCAACAATTAGATATGGATTGGCTGCAAATCAGAGCAAAGCACTGCAGTGTGGTCACTGAAATAGAACAAATATTGGGATTTTCTAGGTAGATTTCCAAAGTGCCTCCTGAAGCCAACTTGCCTTCCTGGTTTGCCTGAATAAGACCAAGCAACTCATCTCACGTCCTTGACTGATTTTCCACATGTCACTCATAACTGATGTGTTTTGTAACTGGATCTTCCTTTGAGTTCACTGTCTCTCCGGTGTTTTGAAAACCATAAAATGGAGACACTTTGGAGCCTGGGATTCCACACTGATGTGGTTCCTTCTGCCTCTCCTGTGACAGTTTGAAACTGTTCAAAAGAGAGGGGTGGGGCATAAATGACAATGCATTCAAGTTTTTCAAGCCTTTCCCCATGCTTAAAAAGGCCAAACAAAGGTATTGAAAACTCAGCCTGAGTTCTCAGTTAAAAAACAAACCAAACCCAAAAATAAATCCCAGCTTGCCCTGAGCTTTGCGACTCTCCTGTGAGGAGTGGGAGGAAAGCCACTCTGAGCTGGGAACTTCCCACACCATAGAATCACAACAATATAAAGATATTAATGTAATTTTAATGTAATTTCACTGACTTTTTAATCCAACTCCACTGAGGATGAATTTGTCCCTCCCAATGGCTGCAAACACATGCAGACACACAAAGGCACTGACAACAGTTGGAGAGGTCATGGCCCATTTGTGTATGTTAATGTCTCTGTGCCTGACATGCACATTTCATCTCTTTATCAGATGCCCTGTCCTCTGACTAAAATTAGAATAAAAACTTGCAGTTAGCAATTTTCAATGCCAGACTTTTTTTTTTCCCCCCTTACATTTTTTGGGGTAACATTTTGCTGGATGATTGGTTCTCATTCCTTCTTTGTCTATCTGTTTCATTTTTTTTTTCTGTCTTTCCACAGGGTTCCCTTTTATCCACCCTCTTACTTCCTCAGGCCTCATCTGACGTGCTCTGTTTACCAAGTCAAGAAGTGCTGTCATCACAGACAAGTATTTTCAGCTCTTCTGATTTTGAAAGTAAATCTTGGACTGCGTCTGTCCCTGTCTGCTTTGTGTATTTTGCATTCTTGATAAAAATAATTAATGGATCCTAGTGCTTAATGAAAATGAAAAATTTATTGTTAATTTTAAAATATCACAGGTATTGAGGGGGAATATATCAGGAAATAAACTACAGAGGTTGCTCTCCATCAGCCTTTTGGGGAGGTGGGTAGAAGGGCAGAGTGGTTGTGTCCTTAGGTCCCTCCTTTGTCTAGAAGACAGTACAGATTTTTAGCTGTTCAAGATTCTTCCACCGCAGCTCTTACAGATCTTTATTCTTGTCAGTGTCTCATGTTGTGTTTTCTTGTGGACTTGCAGTTGTGGAACCTGTTGTTCCAAGTGTATTTGAAAGCAAGGAAAAGTGTTTTATGCATATCTGACAGGTGTGTTTTCTTACCCTTACCTAATCTAATTCCCCGTAGGATCGATTCATGGAGTCATCAGGCTCAGCCTGTGTTCCTGCCAGAGCTCATCAGCAATGCCCAGCACAGTCCTTTGCAATTCACTTCCTCTGATAAAGTCAGGTCAGTTCTTTTATTACTCTTACCAGGTAATCTTGTAACTTCTAACTCTGGGGAAACACTGTTTGGAATGGGATTGCACATTAAGAGAAATAATCCTTCAAGCAAAGAATTTGCTCTGTTACCTTTCAAGTGTGTGCTTCATTGGCAGTGGCTGGGAAACTGTGTTGCCTTCCTTTAGAGGCTCTTTAACTCAAGACTTATAGCCATGGAAAAAACATTCCATCATCTTCAGGACAAAACAGGCTGTGGCCCTGATACTGCAATCAATAAACCACCACGTTTGTTGTGTCGGGGTTACTGGGTGGCAGCTGGTTCACAAAACCATGTCAGAGGTGATTGACATGAGAGATTTGATAAGGACGTGTGGGGATCTGTGGAACAAGATGGTAAATGTTGCTTGCCCAAGAGTTTTGGGGAATGTAGAACTGGGGTGATGCAGTCAGAATGGGAACTCTAAGAAATCCTTTTCCTTGGTCCTGTCACAGACTAGTCCATAAAGTGACAAATGCCAAGGTACAGTAACAGCTCTGTCATGGTGTCACTCAGCCTGTGACTTCTGAGTGTCTATTAGCGACTCCAAAGGCAGAAGACTAATGTAATTAAAACTAATCTTGACAATTTGAAAAACACTGTGCCTTTTAACTGCATTCCCTGGGATCACAGTGGCTGTATCTTGTCTTTTTGCTCCTGCATTTTTCATTTGTCATGATCATTGTCTATGTCCCACTTGCCAGTTGAAGTCAATGTAAGACTTGCTGCAGCACAATATGAGCACTGGACACTTGTTTATATTCAGAGGGTTGTTTTGTTACCAGGACTCCATGAAGGGCTTTAACAGGCAATTTTGAGACATGGAGCAGCATTTTGGAGCATTTCAGTGGAATGTGAACTGTTGGGTTGTAGGGGTGGGCAGTTCAAAGCCCTAAGCAGGAAGGCACTGTTGTCTCTCAGAATGTTTTTACCCACATCACAGCAGCACAGCCCGTGGAGTCTGGCTGAACTCAGGGCTTTGTGAATGTGCCTCTGTCAGAAAGCTGGAATGGGGTGGTTCAGATTTTTGCAATTCTTCCATTTGTCAAGTGACTTCTGAAGCTGCAAAAGCCCAGTCTTTATATTGTTGAGATTCTCAGGAATATTGGCAGATTTGTCAAGTACCAAGGTCCTGACTCTTTCTATCTGGTTAATATCAACAGTTATATCAGTTTTGGGTGCAACGACATAAGAAAGATCTAAAGCTATTAGGAAATGTCTAAAGGAGTGACATGGGGATAGTGAAGGGTCAGGAAGGGAAACTGTAAGAGGAGTGACTGAGGGCACTTGACTTGTTTAGCTGAAGGAGACTGAGGCCAGACCTCACCAGGGTCTGTAGCTTCCTCACAAGGGGCAACTCCAATCTCTGCTCTGTGTGACCAGTGACAGGACCAAAGGGAACAGCTGGAGCTGTGTCAGGGCAGGGTTAGGTTGGATATCAGGAAAAGATTCTTCCCCCAGAGGGTGGTTGGGCACTGAACAGGCTCCCCAGGGCAAGTGGGCACGGCCCCAAGGCTGCCAGAGCTCAGGGAGTGTTTGGACAACGCTCTCAGGGACAGGGTGGGATTGTTGGGGTGTCTCTGCAGGGCCAGGAGTTAGACTTGGATGATCCTCGTGGGTCCCTTTGCAGCTCAGGATATTCCATGATTCTGTGATACTGTGGAATCTACTGAGGCTGTACAGTATTTTCTACAAAGTAACCTCTGTTACCTGTAGGCCAGGACTTTCTAGGCTGTAATTAAAGCATAGAATGTATTTTCTAGGCAAATGTTCAGTGTCACTACACATTTTATTTGTTTTGCTACTTACTAATTTAAATGCTAGAGAATAGGTGGTGAAGGAAAGTAATACATCTGCCTCAGGGAAGGAAACTTGAATGCGGGTGCTCAGGAGGTACTGCAGATTCTGAAATGGTAGAAGGCATGAGAACAGTTCAGAATGTTTAAACAGTTATTTCACTGGTGTAACAGCAGTAATGTCTGATCTTGAATTACTTATGAAGGACCGTGCAGTATCAGTATCTTTAATAAAAAGAAAAATGCAAGCCTTCAACAACTGTTTCACCAACCTTTTGAGGAAATATGTTGGTGTATCTGCATTGCATTTCTCTGTGGCTGTACTAATCTAATTCCCCATGTGAGGCTTATCACAGAGCAAGGGCCAAGCCTGCAGGACCAAGGATATGCTCTTCTAGCTGGAAGGCACTTTATTTTCTAACAGATGAAGTTCTTTCCCCACTACAGCTGAAACCACCGTGCTGAGCAGCACAAACTCTACTGGGGAAAAAGATGCCTTTGCTAGTCTAAATTTGTTTCTGTTCGCTGGAACAATTGTTACAAGTCTGTGGTTGTTTCTCTTCGTGCATGCTTGTAGTAGGCATTTTTAGGCTTCCAAAACATCGAGAAATGCTTTAAAATGCATTTTGCAGGCATAGTTCATTCTAGCTTAAAAAATACAGAAATGAAACTACAATAGAGATACTTCATGCTGAAAAGGAAGGACCCAGTAATGACTGCTTTGTTGCAAGATCACAGGGTTCCTCTATTAGGCTCAGCCTAACTTTTGGAATAAAAAGAGCTGAAATACAGTTAGAAAAGCAAATGAACTGTACCATGTCATTGTATTTTTTATGGGGAAAAGACTGAGAATTACTTAAAACTCTTTCCAAGCAATCTGTCCTTCATACAGGATTCATTCCTTGTGGGTTTGAGGTCTGCACTCTGGATAATTCATATCAGAGCACCACTGGCACTTGGAATTGCTTTTACCCCCTTGTTGCTGATTACAGTGTCAGTTGGATGTTTACTGCATGTTCCATCACCAGTTCTCGAGCTTCAGTCTGGCACATATCTGGGGGTGGTCAGTTTGTTCTGTTTTGGCATCCATTGGAATGACAAAAATGTTCTGAAGTCTGGAATTTCATGATGTGCCTGTGGAGTGTCACATTTCTGTAGTAAATGAGTGTGGGGAATCATACAATGCAAGGGTCTGGGTCCTAAAAGAGTTAACAGAATTCAATCATGTTATCTCCTAATGAGAATGCAGTTGGGATTCTGCATAAAAACTGAAGCAGCCAAACATCTCCCCAAGTGCAATGGAAGGAGCAGAAGGAGAGAGGAGAAAATCTCTTTTCCTCTCTAAGATGAAGAATGAAAGATGTAAAATCACTATTGTTTAAAATTTGATAAATGGAATATAATCAGTCATTACAAAGCATCCTCTGTACTTCATCTGTGTTGCAGGCACAGAACAGACTTTGCAACTGCCTCCTGTATGAAATATGAAAGGTTTAAGTGCTTGTGTAAGCCACTCTTACAACAAAGTAGTCTTTTACAGTTCAAAACACTGTTCTCTAATACTTTGTAACTGGGGAAATGTGATAGTATTTCTCTGGTCTTTCATCATGGGTTCATATCCATGTATGAATGGGTTTTGTAAATTTTTTATCTCAGTGGTGCAGTGGATTTTTTCTAATTGTAAGGGGATTTTCCTCTATGGCATAAATTTAATATAAAAGGGATTCATGATACTCATGATGTTTTTCCCTCAGAATAAAATCAAATTGGCTGGTTGGTGCAGGCTTGGACCAGTGATAGAGCAGATAAATCCTGCCTCTGCCTGCAGACTGGAGGCCAGGAATTCTTGTCACATCAGCAGAGAGGCTGTAGCTACAGTTTGACTATAGTCTTGTTTTTTCTACACCAATCTCAATTTGATTCTAATTCCCAAAATTGCTCAGAGTGAGTCAGATCTGGTGAGGCCAAAGGAAGCTCTTGAATCATTCTCAAACGATGGAGAACATGAGTCAATTCAGAGAGTTAAGCACATAGAGACAGTCATTATAGACATAGAGCACCCACAGGTGGGAGAGAGGGCCACGGTGGGATATTCTGGATTTTGGGGCTCCAGTGTCAGCAGAGCTGGTGAATGGCTGGAGGAGAGGAATGAGAGCAATGGATGGGGGTGGGAAATGGACCAGTATTTCTGTCACATGGCTGGTTTTGGATTAATGCAAAGCCACACACCCAGAAGGGAATAGGTTTGAGCTGTGGCTTGGACTTGTACCTTCTTTTGAGGGGAAACCAGAAAAATTAACAACATGGAAACAGGACTTAGAACTGCGAAGGCAGGAGATGAGGCTGTGACATGTTTTACACAGTGAGGACACAGTTCCTTGCATTCATTAGCATTTCTGTCACCAGCTGTATCAGCCTGGGTGCACATATTGCAATTAATAACTGTGCTTCCTCAATAGTTCTGGGGAAATCTGTTCTCCTGTCAGGGACCACAGGGAATAGCTACTGTTTAGCACCAAGGCTGTTAAGCTGTGGGAAAACCTCTCATGCAGAGACCCAGGAATCAGAACTTGATGCAACACAGTGACACATCAAAAGTCATGTTTAAATATGCTTTAGTTTTGCATAGTGGTGCTTGCTGGCTGTTCATCATCACAGGCAAAACCCAGGGCATGTGCTGAGTCAAGAGGAGCTGTTATAATACAGAGTCTTGGAGTGGGGTTATAAAATGGGCTGAAAATTAGAAGGCAGGACCTCAATGATAATTTTAATTTACAGTCAGATATATACCAAGACAAAATCCTTTTCTTTTAGCTCTTTCCTCCTCATTTGTAGCCTCCTACTACTAACTCATTACTGCACTGCTCTTTGCTAGTGCAGTAAATCTGGAGACCTAATGGTGCACAAGCCCCTTGGAAGACAGCACTGGCTTTTAAAATATTCATTTCTATGCACATCAGGGATATCCCAGTCTGGCTGTAATCAGAGGAAGAAGGAAGGAGACAAATAATCACTGAACATGACTGTTTAGGGAGCAATTCCTGTCAAAAAAACAATCAGCAGCAAAGGTGGTATGACCTGGCCTTGCACCCGCAAGCACAAGTGAGAGTGATGTGGGCTTGTTTGATACCCATAATAGTATAATTGCTTCTCTCTATTCCTGCATCCCCTCACCAGCTGCTCCTCCTTCCCTGGGCTCAAATGCCTGTTGTCTCAAATTGCTGAGCAATTTGGGGCTCCTGGAAGGTGCCAGACTGTGGGAGCTGCACTTCTTTGTGCAGGTATTTCAGAGCCCTGACCCGCAGGGACAAGCCACAAAGCGGAGGATCCTTCAGGGCACTTCAGTCCTTGGTTATTTTTTTGTTTGTCAAAATGGTACAACTCTGCTTCCAGCCAGACATTGGTCCAGAGCCTGGATTACTCCAAATGGAACAGACCTTTGAGCTGTGAAATCAGTCTGCAGCAAGTTTCCAGGCACTGGGAGTTGAACTGATACCAAATTTATCTCATCCAGTCTTAATGAGTAGTTGTCAGGCAGTTGTGATCCCACCAATCTTGATTTAAATGGAACTTATAGCAGGGCTTGGATTCCATATCCCCAGAGTAATTTCTTGTGCCATCCAAACCTCATCAAAGTGTCTTGGTGAACTGATTTAAGCTCACCTGCTTTATGTTGGCACAGGAAGCTGTGTCTCAGTCACTGGGGCTCAGTGAGGCCGTGTTAACTCACAGGAACATCACTGTGTGCTCAGTCCTGTGTTTTATTCAGAGACATAACTCCAGATTTCTTTACAATATCAGGATAACAGCACTAGCAAGGGTGAGTCCATCACTGCCACCTTCAGTGTGTAAACTCTAGGTTTTTCTTGAAGAGAGATATTTCAACATTTGTATGATAATGCAATTAAAGAAAAAAAAGCCAACCAAAATTTATATAAACTCATATCTGACCCTGTGTGAAAAATTCATACAGAGGCCACAGGAGGTCCAGGGCTGGCTCAGCCAAGGAATGTCACATAGAGCTCTTTCTCTTTAATTTTTTATTTGGATCGTGTGTGTATGTAGGTCACAAGTACTTAAACACAAAGGCACTGACCAGACAAAACTAAACCTTACAAAAAACATGCCACTGTTGTAGGAGAAGGATTCTTTCTCAAACAAGACCATAAGCTAGTACAGAAGGATTTCAGCATTCCCTGTGTTTGGGTTCATTGTGATCCCCGGGAAGGGCAGAGGCAGAGCTGCAGTGCTGCGTGCTCAGCTGGGCTGGAACTGCACAGCACGAAGGGCCACGGAGCTGCGCCAGGCCATTTCGCTTCCTGGCCCTTTGTGCTGTGATGATCTCATACAGATCAATCCTAGCTTGATCACCCTTCCTCAGGAATAAAGAAGGGATAGGAAACCTCTCACTGCAGTTCCCTACACAGTAGCTTTCTGCTTTCCTCCACTCCTCAATCACAGGGTTTGGACAAACATCTCTCCTGCTGCTTCCACCTTTGCGAGCATCACTCCCTGGCCAGCTGCCACCATAGGGATTCCCTGCTTCTCTGCAGGAATTCTTCCTTTGTGCAGGGACATCCACACATCTTCCCCGAGCAATCTACTCTCCAGCTTTGAGGAGGCCGAGCAGGGGAGGGACAGCAGATCTTCAGTTCATGCCTCTGGTGCGCCTTGTGCAAGCACAAGAACAGCAGTGTGGAACAATCACCTCACAGGCTTCTCTTCTGGGAGAGGAAGGGGCAGGCTGTGGAGGGCTGGGGCACAGATGGTCTCAGCACCTCTGAACAAAAAGCTTTCGGTGACACTTGGGTTGCAAATAGTAATTCTGGGTGGCAACAGTGCAGGTAAAAAGCCCCAAGAAATCAAGGTATAAACTGGGCCTGAGAGTGCAAACCACTGGTAGAAAAGCTATGTAGGAAAGCAGATTGATGGTTCTGAGACCAAAGAATGGTGATCAGAGAAACCAATAGATACCCCTTGGCTGTAAAATCCTTATTATGCACCCAGACTCTGCATCACAGTCTGTGCATGTGTGAGTGATTAGTGGAAGGTGTCCCTGCCCATGACACGGGGTCTGAAATAGATCATCTCTAAGGTCCCTTCCAACCCAAACCAGTCTGTGGTTCTGTGATTCTGTGATCCTGAATTTTGTAAATACGACAAAAATTCCAGTGTGATGCAGGAAGAGCTGCACTATTTTGGTTTCTTTACACCTCCTGTGTTTTAGGACATGAGCTGCAGCTGTAGCTTTATAAACCACAGACTTTGGCACAGGTGAAGGCTCACCCAGCTCAGAGGCAGCACAAGGCTCTGTCGCTGGATGGTGCTGTGGGCCAGGTACAGGTGAGCTCACCTGGATAGCAGACAGGGCCTTGATGGGGAAACCCTCTCAGGAATCCTGGCTGCTTTTGGAACCACTTGGGGAGTCACAGGTATAATCCTGGCTTTTGGAATCCTGCACTAATGCTGGATGCAGCTGCTTTTTAAACTGCAAATTTTATCAGAGCCTTTTCTGCCCGAGGAACCAGAATATGGTGAAGTTGGCTCTCCAGTCACCGAGCTAAGCATTTGAAGCACCCCAAGAATAAGTGATCTGTGTATGTTACCAAGCTGAGCCATTCAGAAATGCAAGTTTAGATTTAAAATCAAGTTTTAAAAAAATAAACAAATTTGTCACTGTTTAGGTTCCTCCCCTTCTCCAGTGCTTTCCTACTATTTAGGAGGGAAACAGCTGTTGTTTGGTACTATGGAGTAAAGAAACTTCAAGTGGAATTTCAGATTTTGAAGTGTTTTCCAGATTTTTCTTCTGATTCTGGAAGGAATCTTGAAGAGAAGTGTGGCTTATTCCAGGGTTTGAGAAAATCCCAGCTGTTATCAACACAGTCTCATTTTCTCACTTTTACATCAATGCTGTTTGATTAATAACAGCCAATTTATTGCTGAGCAACTCAAGGATAAATAAAACCATTGAAGAGGGCCACTAGATGTAATAAAAGAAGTGAGTTACTAGAACAAGCAGTTGCAAAGATCTGCTTGTTTTGGAGGTGGGGAAGAAATGGCACGTGAGATGTGTCCATTTTCTCTGCCACAAAAGTATATTTATTTCTCCTTTTAATTGTATCTAAGGCAATATAAACAATTTCAAATAGCTGTCAAATATGCAGTGAGATGTTACTGTGAATCACACACATCAAAGCATAGCTGAAGCTCAAAAAGTCCTTTTGTGCAAAGAAAACTGGCTTTTCTTGTATTTCAAGAAAAGAAGTGGATCCTTCTCTGCTTCCCACATTTTCAAACCCTCTGTGTTCCTGCACAGTTGAACTGCATCAGTATTTTCAGTGGGGCACTTTATAAACACTGCACTAACATAAGAAAAATTCACTCAAACACTGGTTTCTCTTGTCTGCCTTTGAGATTCTTTTAAGACAAATTCCTTCTTTGGGTGGTTTCCTGGGGTAGAAATAACTTCTCCCCATCACCGAGCAGGTGTTCTGTTCCATGTAACTCTTTCCCAGGTGAGCTGCAGGAGAAGGGAATTAAGGAAAAACTTGAGAGAGTGGCATAGATGGGGGGGAACTTGTAAACGTGATTTTAAAATATAAGAAGAGATCAACTGCAAAACAGATGTGCCTTCAAAAAAAAAAAAAGGGGTGGGGGGGGTGGGGGGTGGTGGAAAGTAGTACCTAAATGTAATACTCCCTTTGACAGAGCTTCAGGAAGTGCAGCTGAAGGAATGCCCTGGAATAGCAGGATTTCATTGTGTGTGGGGCTGATGTGCACCAGTGAAGCATCAGGTTTTACAAGTGCAACAGATGGAGCAATATTTTCGTACCAGCCATAGTGTGGCAGCAGGACCAGGGCAGGGATTGTCCCTCTGTGCTGGGCACTGGTGAGGCCACTCAAGTGCTGTGTCAATTCTGGGCCACTCATAGCAAGAAGGACATTGAGGGGCTGAAGCGCGTCCAGGGAAGGGCAAGGGAGCTGGGGAAGGGTCTGGAGCAGCAGGAGCAGCTGAGGGAGCTGGGGGGGCTCAGCCTGGAGAAAAGGGGGCTCAGGGGGGACCTTCTGGCTCTCTGCAACTCCCTGACAGGAGGTGGGAGCCAGGTGGGGGTCGGGCTCTGCTCCCAGGGAACAGGGGACAGGACAAGAGCAAACAGCCTAAAGCTGTGCCAGGGGAGGTTCAGGTTGGACATCAGGAGGAATTTCTTCACAGAAAGTGTTGTCAGGCATTGGAAGGGGCTGCCCAGGGAGGTGGTGGAGTCCCCATCCCTGGAGATGTTCAGGGAATGTCTGGACGTGGCACTCAGTGCTCTGGGCTGGTTCACAAGGCAGGGATTGGTCACAGGTTGGACTCGGTGATCTCAGAGCTCTTCCACCCTCAGTGATTCTGTGATTCTGTGGAGGTTCTGGTTTCACTTCAGAAAAACTGATGGGGATACAGAACCATGTTCTGGAGAAACCACTGAGTGAGTCTCAGAGATGGGGCAGTGTCTGTTGATACTTTAATAGACAGCACTGAGTCAGGATTTCTGGCTGTTAATCCCATCTCTCATGGCCTGGGACAAACTACCTGATCCATGTTTAGAGTACAGGACTGGTGCTGTATTGAGTGAGGTTGAGGAGCAGGGTGATCATGTGTTTGTTTATTCCATGCATTCTGAACTCTGAGTAACCCTCGCAGTGGAAGGAGTTCCTCTGGCAGACAAGTGGGGGATTTGGCCTTTCTTCAGCTCTGCAGCTTTGTGTATTCACTTCAGTAACCATTGATGGTCCAGACACAAAGATGTTGACATTACACAAGTAAAGATGCATGAAAATAAGTTGTGAAATTGCAATGCCTTTAAAAAATTATGCTTTTTTTTTTTCCTTATGCTTTCCACACTGGGAACAAGAAAACCTCGTGTTGACATTTGCAGTAGGAACAGTCTGGTTCAAAATCAAAAGATGCATTTCCATGTATTGAATGACCTAGAAAGTTTTCTTTGGAGACATACAAAATGCATGTCTATGTTTTTAAATGGGGAATTGTCTTATTGAAGCTGAAAGTTAACCCCTTGCTTGCCTGAATGTCTCATCATGGAGTGAACTCTGCAATATATTAAAGAAAATGCCCTGAGTATCCCAAACGGGAGGGAAAGGGTGCAGAGAGCATGATGGTGTCAAGGTATGGTTATAAAGTGGATGCAAAAACAGGTATTTCAGATGTTTTAAAAATGTGCTAAAGCAAAGAAAAAACTAATTAGTGATTAAAATAAAAAACAAAGTGGTCTGGTATGCAAAAATTGTATCTCAATGAAAAAAAAGGGCTTTTATATGTAAGTTCTGTATCAGCTTGGATGCTGAACAGAGAAAATGGAATTCAGCATCTACTCTGCAAGGTAGAAATGTTTTCTTTATTAATTTTCATATTTTTTGTTGTACATTTGATGGAACTTGGTTGGCTGTGGACATGGGAACACGTCCTAGACATAGTGCTGAGGGTGTCCCTGGGCTGGTGTCACTCCCCCAGCACACTGACTCCTTAAAATAAAGACAAGCAAAGACAGAAGCTCTTCATGTCTTTGTTCTTCCTTGAAACAGTGCTTAAAACAAATGAGTTTTTCTTTAAACAGTGTAGGGCAGAAACAGAGACAAGTGGAAAAATTGTCAGTCCCTGGGCTCCAAAATGTCCTTTTTTTTTTTTTTTAATAAAAACAGCTCCTCACCAGCATGAATAAATGGTTTGTGTTAAATAAATATGGGTGTTCTGCAAAATCCTGAATACCTTCAATTTCTGTCAGATCCTCAATTAATACAACAGAATACATTGTCTTGCAAGAATAAATAGTACTGTTTCACTAAGAAGATAATGTTTGTTGTTAAAAGTCCATCATTCCTTCCTTATTCCTTAAGCACAGTAGCCTATGCTTAAAAGGTGTGAGTAAAATTGATAAAGACAAATAATTTCTTACTTTTTCTTTTAAATTATCCTTATGTTGTGTCTCTGTTGATTTTGAAAACCCCTGTCTTCTGTAAAGCACCTAAACCAAACACAGAATCACAGAATCACTGAGGTCATTGAGCCCAACCTGTGACCCATCCCCACCCTGTCACCCAGCCCAGAGCACTGAGTGCCACATCCAGTCGTTCCTTGAACACCTCCAGGGATGGGGACTCCACCACCTCCCTGGGCAGTCCCTTCCAGTGTCTGACAACCCTTTCCATGCAGAAATTCCTCCTGATGTCAGCACTCATGTGGTGCACAATCATTTTATATTGGTAGGTAGCTTTCCCCCCCTTTTTGTGGGGGCTGAGCATGGTTAGGAGATCACAGCCATGTGAGGGAAGGCTCCAAATTAGATTACCTTGAAGATAAGCTCCCACTTGGAGCTGCATTGTCCTGGTGTGTCAGCAAGTACAATCATATAGATGTTATCAAGTAATAAAATCTTTACAACACATCCCATGAACTGTGTAGATAAAGGGGAGATGGTTATTGGGTTTTGATCAGAAAAGTCCAGAAGAGGAGTTGTAATGATTCCTATCTTCAGGGTTGTCAGTTATTAACCTTATTAGAACTATAGGTACTTTCTAAATAAGAAATCCATAGAGGGAGTATCTTTATCTCAGTTTTTTTTGCCAGAATCAGGTTGAATTATATCTTCCATTTTAATAACCTTTAAAATATTGTCTGTATTAGACTGAAACCATTGAGATCCAAAATATTCCATACTGGCTCTTAATCCAAAGATGATATTTCAAACAAACCAGACTAGTTTTGTGGGAACCAAATTGAGAGTAAGCAAAATTAGTTTTAGCATGCATTTTCAGGTTAAAACTGATATTAAAAAATTCTAGTCTTCTATTGTTATTAAATTTAAAAATCAAGCTAGTCTCCAATTTCTGCTATCTGTCTCCATTCCATTTCATCGGATACAACCGAAAACATTTAGTATGGGATAACTAATTAAAGGGGAGAATCCTGAAGAAAGAAAAGATGAATTAAACCCACAAGAAGCTGCTGGTACCAGGTATGTTTTTCCTTGGGTTTAGTTGTCTGCCTTTTGTTGCCCAGCCCAGCCCTCAGCATTCCCACCAAGGTACCGCTCGGAGACCGGGAACGCCGGTCAGAACCAAACACTGCCTACAGGAGCTCTGGCAGCTCGGACAGCTTGAATGACTCATTTGGTTGTTGCTTTCTGGAAAAATCCCTTTCCAGAGATACAAAGAGAATGAAGGTTTTCCTGATGGAGTGTTTCTGCAGGAAATAACTGAATTTTCTTTTAGGCAATCCTCCCAAAATACTGGACTTTTTGGAAGATCTTTACCTTCCTCCTCTGCAAATGTTCCTGTCTCCGGTAGGATCCTTCTTTTCCTGTTTCTGTTAGGCAGATCCAGGTTCCATTTGGGGCAAGGATGGAGTCTGGGCTGTGTCAGCCGTAGAGCTGGCACGTGGGTTTCTGTTAAATATTTGAACTCTGTGCAAGCTGTTCAACAATTGAGCCACATCTTGCTGGTAATTACCTCTCTACTGCTTATGGCTTAAGAACAGTAACACCTCAGACTAAACTAAATGAGTACTTAATAAGGCAGCAGTGTAACAGGACTCCCCTGGAATCACACATTGCAGTAACACCAAATGAGTTCATTCTGGATTTGTTATGAATGATTGCTCTGAATACCAGAGGAATTAATAATCATTAGCCATTTACTATGGAGGGTTGCTGACTAATTGCCAGATACAGCTGTTTTAAGCCTTTACAGGCTTTCCTGAGCAAGTTTCATTCTGAAAGAGTCATTAAATATAACTTTCTGTTCACTGGAGGGTTCCTACTTACATTTTGAATGTGTACTCCCAGTTCAGTTGCATTCCAGTTCTAAAAGCACTTCAAAGGCAGTCACTCAGCCCGGTTCATTCACTGATGGAATTGCTTCCCTTATCTCCATTCTGTCTCCCAGTGCATCTCATTGGCTCTATGCAGCACATCTGAAAGGTTAATAAACTTTAAAGGATGCTGGGAGACATTCAAGGGCAGAGTGACTCCAACAGACAAAAGGAATGCAAAAGCGTTATATTTATGACTTTGTGGCAAGTAAATTCTCAAAGCAAAGATATCCAAGGCCTTTGATTTGGTTACTTAAAGCTCCCTCTGTTCCCAGCAGCATTTGAAGATTCAGCTGTTTTGCATATCAGAGGTAGATGACTTGGGAGACACAGGGAATTAACTGCTCACTTCAGATGACCTTCTCCTTTGGGAATGAGCTTCCACATGAGTTTTACTTCTTTGACAACTTATTCATGTTAGCTGTCTATGACAGCAGCACATTTGGAATTTACATCATCCTGATAAATTCAAACACAGTGTTGAGCTTTTCTGCATAACTTCTCATTGTAATCGGAATCATATAATAGAATCATGGAATATCCTGAGGCGGAAGGGACCCACAGGGATCATCCAGTGCAACTCTTGGCACAACGCAGACACCCCAACAATCCTTCCTGTCCCTGAGAGTGTTGCCCAAACACTCCCTGAGCTCTGGCAGCCTTGGGGCCGTGCCCACTGCCCTGGGGAGCCTGTTCAGTGCCCAACCACCCTCTGGAGGAAGAACCTTTTCCTGATATCCAACCTAACCCTGCCCTGACACAGCTCCAGCCATTTCCTCAGGTCCTGTCACTGGTCACACAGTTCTGTAAAGCAGGAGTAGAACATAAGTGGGGTTGTTTGCAGCAGTGTGCAGGCCCCATACTGTGGTACTGGAGTGGGTTTAATGCACGCACTGTATTTAAAATGCCTGTATACCTAGATAATTCTGTTTTAGTTCTTTTCAAGTGCATAATTCTGGAGTTCTCTGCACCATTTAGCTCAATGACCTGCCCACCTGCTGTACAGGTGTGCAAAAGTCACATCACATGCTCACAGCTCTGAAGAGGAAGGAAAATCAGGAATATTGTAAATGCAAAGTGGAAGATCATTAAATGGATACTGGTTTTAGCTGAAACTGAAGAGATGGAGGGTTGGGTGAGTATCCTGATCAGTTGTGCAAGTGACTAACTTTACTAAAGTCAGGGGGACTCGATTTCATTTATTTTTGAAAAAAATATTGTCCTGACTCAGTATTTGTAGACTGCTTAATGACATTCTGCATTCTGCAATACACTATTGAATTTCATTGCATTTTATAACCAAAAAAGCAGGAATGAAAATATGGGTTTATTTCAGAATGAATGAGCAGAAACACGGGTTGCAAATTCACAGTGCACGTTAAAAACTCCTCTGCACAGACAGGTACAGGTGGTGGCATCTTTACCCAGAGCCTGTTCTCGAGTGGTGTGACCCCCCAGCAGCCTGGCAGAGCCTGGCATTTATTGACACTCCACCCTTTGGGTTTGGATGGAAGTTTGTGACCTGCTCTGGAACTCCCTGCACGGCATGGTGTACAACTCCTTGGAGGTGAATAAACTCATACTCAGTATGTGGCAAGAGCCACCCACCCAGTCAAATAGTTATTCACTGATAATCTCCTGTACTACACACACAGTGGCTCTGTGCCCACCACATCCCCACAACTCCAAGTGTTGTACAGTTGTGTAGATGTCAGCATTTTTATATTGCAGCACAAGGAAGCTATCAATAAAATCTGATCTTTATAGAAAGAGAATATAAAAGCTCAAGTGCTGTTCATATAATCTGATTATCTCTTTCCTTCTACACACAACTGGGTCATTTTCCTTATCCAGTCTGATCTATCTCCCAAGGTCCAGGTGGTGTTACCACTCCAGGGGTATTATCCCCTGGGAAGTTTTATGTGAGCAGAAGAGTTTATGATTGAGTTCATGGACGTTCCTCCCAGGGTTGTGCAGATCCCTGTGGAACACTCAGAGTCCAGTGCAAGAGGGTTTTGGTGCTCACCTGAGGACAGGCTCCCCCGTGATCCACTCTCCAGCTGGGGCTGGACCCTGGGAGCTTTGGGGAGCTTTTGGAATATGTGGGCCACAGGGAGAGGACGGGAATCTTAACCAGGGACTTGCTCAGCCAGTTGTGCTGAGTGACTGGAAAGTCCCATTAGAAGTTCCCCTCTTACTGGATTCAGGCTCTTTGCCCATCAGTCAGTGTGTTACTCTTGAAATTGTTTCATTTTCCCCCTGTAGGAATAAGTTTTGAAATTGCAAAAATTTTCCTGAGGCAGGGAATGTTTTCCTATTCAAACCTCAAACCCAGAATCCTGTCATTGCCCATATCCTACCAGAATTACTCAGACATTTGGGAAGCTTGTTTCTTACTTTCATATTTTAATTACTATAGGATATGCTTCCAAAGAGCAGGGCTGAGATCCCAGGATGCTGCTTTGAAGCCGTTTTCTCCCTATTTCATTATAACTTATTTTACCTTTATTCCATTCTGAATGCAAGACTAGTGGAATCTTGAAAGTAAAAATGTATCACTTTGTTTAAATATGCAATAAAATAAAAAATGAGCTTTTGGCCTTGATTTCTGCTGATCTCCAGATTATTCTCAAGGATGTTTAATTGCACGATAACCTTGATTTTCACACAGGTCAATGGCATTGATGTGAGTGACTCACATGGGTCATAAAACTGTATTTCCAAGGGGTGTGGGCACAGGTGGGCTGAGCAGCTCGTGCTGGTTTATAAAACCCAGGGCCTCAGCTCATCTGCACTCATCCATTCTGGTCCTTCCAGCTGCTATTCTGCTCTCCCAGCCACATCCCAAGGGCAACATGGCATTCACAGGCAAATACGAGTTTGAAGCCGATGAGAATTACGATGAATTTGTGAAGGCGATTGGTAAGTCTGGCTTGGGGTGTCAGCCATAGGTCATACATTAGTTAAAAGTACTTCTTTTTTAAACAAAGGGTTTTTTACAGAATGATGAGAGGGATGGAGCACCTCTCCTATGGGGAAAGGCTGAGAGAATCAGGATTGTTCAGGCTGGAGAAGAGAAGCTTTGGGGTGACCTAAGTGTCCTTTCCAGTACCTGAAGGGAACTGAGAAGAAAGATGGAGAGAGACTATTTACAAGGGCCTGGAGTGACAGGACAAGGGGGAACGGCTTCACCCTGACAGAGAGTAGGGTTAGATGGGATATTGGGACGAAATTTTTCCCTGTGAGGGTGGTGAGGCCCTGGCACAGGTTGCCCAGAGAAGCTGTGGCTGCCCCGTCCCTCTAAGTGTTCAAGGCCAGGTTGGACAGGGCCTGGGATAGTGGAAGGGATCTCTGGCCATAGCAGGGGGTTGGAACTGGATGAGCTTTACTGTCCCTTCCAACCCAAACCATTCCATGATTCTATGATTCCAAATGCTGAGATCAACAAGGGCTAAGCCTGGCAGAGAGCTCTGCACTTCCACAGGGAGATGCAGCTTTTGTTGTTATCACTGTCAGCTGCAGGAGACAGTCCTGTTCCACAGCAGGAATGTTCCCTTTCAGTGGCAGCAGGATAAAGGGGCAAGGTGTTTGAAAAATTATTACTGTGAAGGTCACTTTTTCTGTCCCTAATATTCATTAGTGGGATTATAAATGTAGTGTGACCATACTTGTCAACATCTTACACAGGAACAGGTTTTGGTGCTTTCACGCCTGTCCCAGAGGTTACCCCAAAAAAAGCTCTTTGGGACCCTGAGCTGTGCACACAAGTTCTGTGCTTGTGCTCATGTATTTAAAGAGCAATAGCAAACATAAAAATAGGTATGTACAGCTAAATAGCAAAGGCACAAAGGTCACACACATTAAATTCCATCTGCATGTGTAGGTTAAGTAGAAGGGAATATTCATATGTACTTTTTTACTTCTATACATTTATCCTGTGTATTGTTTCTCAGGCAAAAGACTGCAAGATTATTAGAAAATGCATTGATATGTCAATATCTTTCTTTATACCAGTAATTTCAACGCAGAGCTTTGATACTGTAAAAAAATAAAAAATAAAAATCAACAGCAAATCAGATCCTCAGACATCAGTGTCTGAGAACAAACACACCACTACCATGCTTCAGTTCAAATCCAGCTGGTAGGATTTAAGGTTTGATAAACTGGATGTTTTTATTGATTAAGGTCTTTCCAGTGACAAGATTGAAATGGGAAGGAATTGCAAAATAGTGACTGAGGTGGTGCAGAATGGAAATGACTTCACTTGGACACAGCACTTCCCAGGAGGCCGCACCACGACCAACACGTTCTCAGTTGGTGTAGAAGCAGACATGGAGACCATGGGTGGGAGAAAGTTCAAGGTAAACTCATTTGGCCCTTAAATTCTACAGTCTCAGTTGTTCTTGAGTTTAGGGTGAAAAGCAAACCTGTCTTGGGTCTAGTGGAAGGTGTCGCTGCCCATGGCAGTGGTTGGAACAAGATGGGCTTTAAGGTCCCTTCCAACATAAACCATTCTGGAATTTTCTGATTTTGTGGTCACTTGGCCACACTGAAATCTGGGCTGTTTGCTGGCAGGTTATCTGAGTGTCTGAGTTTGCTGCCTCAAAATTAACTCTTACAATCCTGCCGCTTGCTTCTCTGTCAAATCAAGAGAACCACAAAAATCCCTGAGGATGGAATGAGAAGAGCAGCCTGGAGTTTGATCATTTTCAGAGCTATAAATGAATAGTGTGAGGATGTGGAACCTGCAGGTATTTTTGGAGGAACATTTTTCTATTTAAATTGTGAGCATTTAAGAACTAAAGCACGAGGATTTCAGTCCTATTCATGAGGCTGAATGTGAAACACACACAAAACTTCTACCTTTTTAAAAGTAAAAACTTTCAGCATCAGGTATACAGATGTTTACAAGCTATCTGATAATAGGAATTCCAGCAACCCCAGGAACATTCCCCCTTTCTCTATTACAGGCAGCTGTTAAAATGGAAGATGGAAAACTGGTAGCTGAGTTTCCCAACTACCGTCACACTGCAGAGATTTGTGGAGGAAAACTGGTAGAGGTGAGTGCTCAAATATCCAAGGTAGTTTATAAAACACAAAAACCTCAACAGCACCAGGACTAAAATATTTAAGTTTAGAAAAAAACCTTTAGAAAGTAAAGCAAAACTATTAAATAACTTTCTTCTTCTCTCTAAATAACCTTCTACAATTTTGTCCAGGTTTAATCCAAAAATTAAATGAACAAACTTCTCATCTTACATTTTTGATTAACTTGAAACGTAGATCTTGCATCTCAGGCACAGTTTTATAGCTGGAAGACTGAAATGTTCAGACTGAAATATTCCCAAGCTGCCATGAATTTGACTCTATTCACTCTGATTATGCCTCAAAAACAGAAAATAGTACATGTAAAACTATTCACCTACATATTTCTATGAAGTTACTGACTTTGTTTCTTTCTTAAAAACTATCTACCTGCAACTGCTCACAGAATTTCTCTAGAACCCTATTTCCTTAGTCTTACCAAAGTGAAAAAACCCCCAAAACCCCAAAACAAAACAGCAAAGAGGTTGGATTTCAAGTATTATCCTGTTAGAGAAAAAATTGGCAATGCAGCTTTGGAAGATTACCAAAACCCCAACACTGATAGCAAAGCTTATAAAACAGATTGGATTATCAAACATCATGATTTCTGGTTCTCACAAATTTTCCCGAATGGACTTGTGTCTGTGCCACGTCTGTGTGTGCCTTCAACAGGGGTGAGTGACCCTGTGAAACAGGAAAGGACACTCACCCTTCCTCAGAGTGTGTCAGTCCTTTACTGCTCTTGGAGAACAATTATCTCACTTGTCTAAAACCCTGACAACCTGGAGTTCTGAAGGCACATCCAACCCAGGACACACTGAAGTTTTCCCTAAACCCCTGTTTAGAAGTTGTGCCTTTTGTCTAAGGATATTTTTGCACAGTGTATCTCAGACCTGGCAAGGACACTCAGCTTGTTTTCTAGATATGCCTTCTACTCAAGGGTAGATGTGAAGGGCAGCTCTGAGTCCATCCCCAGGGCTGCTCACCTTTGACACTGAAACTCTAATTACACCCTTCAACTTAATTTTTGGTTTGTTCTTTGTCCTAGATTTCTACTTCTTCTGGTGTGGTCTACAAAAGGACCAGCAAAAAGATTGCTTAAGGCAGCAAAGCCTGTCTCTTCCAGTGCACTGAAAGCCAACAATAAAATAAACTAAATAAATAAAGTGCTGATTGTCTTTCTCTTTTTCTTTGTATTACAAGCATGAAGAATTTCCAGAGTAATGTTATCCTCATGTTAATGCTCAGTCAGTCCTAAATATGTGACAAATACTCAGAAAATCAGAAGATGCAGCAAAGCTCTTAATGATGTTGTCCAGGTATTTCAGAATATGATACAGACTTGGCATATCCCAGTATTTCCCACCTACCACCTACTTAACAGCAGCTCTATTCAGCTTCTGCCTAGAGAATGGGACAATTCTCTGCCTGACCTGTACATCAAAATGTAAAACCTGATGAAAATCTTTTCTCTCAGTTCTGGTTGGAGGGCAGAAGTTTGGGGGCTTAGAAGCAAGAGAAAGTCGGTTTATCACTCCCTAGAAGACAAGTTTCACACGGCCAGCATGGTTTCTCATTCTGTTGGTATCTGCTCTTGACCCAAACTCTTAGAAGACATCACCAGGAAAGCCAGACTCCATCACATGTGACAGTGACTTGAGAAGACAAATCACTCCAAACATCTCCCTTTTCCTCCTTCTGCACTTTATACACTGAGCATGATGTCATATGGTCTGGAATATCCCTTGGGTCAGTTGGGGTCACCTCCCAGCTCCCAGTCACCCCAGCCCCCTCCCCAGCCTGGCCCTACGAGGGGCAGGAAGGGCCTTGGCTCTGAGTAAGCCGAGCAATAACAAAAACATCTCTGTTACCACCACTGTGCTCATCCCAAACCCAAACCGCAGCCCCATTCCAGCCACAGGGAAGGAAACTAATGCTACCTCAGCCCAAACCAGCACAGACTTGCACTGTCCAGCTTAGGCTTTGGTTTTGTTGGTTTCCATGCTTTATTATAATAATGTAATAATAAAAGTATTCTGCACCAGTATTTGAGTTACATGTCCATGTCACATTGGAATAATCATGGAAAACATCATGGATGGCTTTGAGATGGAGAGATTCATGAGGCTGCTTAAAGTCCTGATAACCCTGTGGACTTGCTGATGACATCAAGTAAACATCTTAAGAGCCAATAGGCTGTTAGTGCCAAAGTTGTGGAATCCTCTGGTAATCCCAGACATGTCCATGTACAGGCCACACTTTACTGGACTGAGGCCTCACACATTTCCTGTTTTTTCCCACACGCTAGTTTCTCATCCTATATTTCATTGAGATAATCTTGATCAGGATATATCAGGAACCCAGTAAACAAGCTGTCTGTCCAGTAGGGATCATAAAAGAGCCCGTTTTGTTCTGAGTAAAAGATTTGCAGCCATACCTCATCCTCCTGCTTCAGAGAAAGGATGGTTGATCCAGAGGCAACATCGTGGTTCCCAGTGTTGGCATCAAAAGTCTTGATCCGGTACTGCCCATTGTGGACCAAGCCAATGGCCAGGTGTTTGTTGGCCAGAGTGATGTCGTAAGTGAAGTAGTAAATACCTGGGATGCTGCATACGAATTTCCCACTGGAAGCATTGTAATGTCCTCCCTCATTCATCAGGATCCTGTCAAATTTGATGGGCAGCCTTTCCCTTGGGTAGCTCTTGGAGACTGCCACGGAGAAGGCAGATTTGGCTTTGTTGGCATTACAGGTGCAGGGTCCTGGCATCCCAGTCTCACCCTTGTTCCCTTTGGGCCCTTTCTTTCCTGGTGCCCCGTTTTTCCCAGGATTACCCTTCAAACCCTTGGGCCCTCGTGGGCCTGCCTTGCCAATAGCTCCTGCTTTCCCCTTCGGTCCTGGCTTGCCAGGGTTTCCTGTTCTGCCTTGTGGACCTAGAAGACAAATAACCTCAGTTTTTCAGTGAAAGTGATGATACGGCAGGTGGAAATGCATTATATCACTGCAGCAGGGTAATTCATTTAGGAGGAACACCTTGCTGGGGTGAGAATCCTGATGAAATATAACCTGGAGCTGGACATCTGCCTGGACTGTGTGGTAACAGTGGAACTTGGGAGCAGGAGAGTCTGTCCCTTTAAGGACCAAAAGGCTGGTTCTATTCTTTGCCTCACTTGATAAAAATGAGGAATTAAAGAACAAGCTTTAAATATTTGGGTGTTAGAGGAGCGATGCAGGTTTGTGAAACTTTTGGAACCTCACTTTGAGCAGGTAGAATAATTTTAATCTCCTGTCTCTTTTTTTGTTTCTTTTTTTTTGTTTGTTTTTTACATTTAACATGAAACTGTTTAAAAAAAATGTAAAATAAATCTACGTGTAGTAAAAGACCGGCCCAGCTCAGCAAACACTGGGGGCAGGGACTGGCTCGAGATGGGAAATGGGAACTGAGCTGGGCTGTCACAGTGATTCTGATGAGGTAGTATATGATATAATCGAATTCATGAAGACTTATGCACTATCTTGACTTGCTGTAGCAAGATTGGATTTAAATGCAGCCGTAGTTGGAAATCTGTTCGCCAGATTCCCGGTTTTGGGGGTGGGAGAAAGGAATAAGACGCAGGTTGGGCTCGCTGGTGTTGGCTGAAGCAGGAGTGCACTCTAGTGTGGCAACGGGAAATCACTGCTCTCCACCAGAGCCGGTCCTGGTGCCTCCTGGCTCCGAGGCTGGATCCAAAGGGCAGCCCCACCTCAGGATTAAAGAAGGGCTGTTGTTTGCTTTGATTTAGGTCCAGCATGGCCAGAGCAGGGCCTGTCCCCCGGATACAGCGCTATGGGCAGCAAGTACTTAAATTTTTCACCTGGCTGTTTTGCCTGAGAGCAGGAATGAGAGACCAGCACTTTGGCTCGTCTAAGGAGCCTCTATCAGAACAGGGCAAACCTCAGTCTGTAACAAAATGAAGCCAATAGGAATTGCACACAGTGGGACATGATGTGAGTTGGAAACTCTCCAAAAAGTGGGATAAGTTTGAGGGGGAAGAGTGGAAATTTCTGGAAGAGTTTCCTCTGGGATGTTGCTTGTTCGTGGGCTCAGCTTTGGGTGACAGGTTGCTGTGAATGGGGCTGTTGCACCACGGCTTTTACACGTTCCCCTTGTTGTGCTGAGCACTTTTCCCTTACCTTCATCGCCGTGCTCGCCTTTGTCCCCGTCCTTGCCGTCCTTGCCATCTTTGCCTGGGAAGCCCATCCTGCCGACTGTCCCTGGAGTCCCAGGCACGCCGGGGGGGCCGGGGGGCCCGGGGGGCCCTGGCAGGCTGCAGGCCAGCTGGGCACTTTCCTGCAGCTCTCTCTTGGCAAAGCCCCCGAGGATGTGGTTTGCCACGCAGGGCACAGTCCAGAGGAGGAGAACAGCAGAGATCATGGCACAGCCTGTGAGGAGGAGATGGGATGTGGCAGCAGCCAGTGGGGTATGGCACCACTGGGGTGGGGTGAGAGGCTTGCATGAAATTGGGAGAGAATTGGGCTTTTTTTTGGCAGGGTGGGGGACCTGTTTGTTCTTGTGTGACATGAATTCAGGGACCTGGCTCATAGAGTTTTCTAGGTCAGACCAGTGTTTTATTCAAGCTTACTCTTCTCTAAGTCTGTATCTGCGGCCACCCCTCATTTTGTTTTGCTCCCTGGGCCTCTTTTCCCCCCAGACACATTGAGCAGTGGCAGAGGGGTGCAGAAAGCAGCTGCTTGGGATGAGAGTGGACGAAGGAGGAAGGGGTTTGGTGTGGCTGTCCCCAGTATGACCTGCCCTGCACTGGGGTTTCCTCCCAAGCACAAACCCATGGTGTGATGCAGGGCAGGATTCAGGAGACAGGCTGGGCACTGCCTTTTGCCTGTCAGAATGAGCTGAGCCTCACAGCTAACACCCCATTCCCCATTGCAGCTCGGCTGATCAGGAGGCTTTAGCAACTCCCCAGTAGCATTAAAGTGGTGGATAAATTCCGTGTTGGCCTTGGCGTTGTCATCCTGGTATTGGCTCCTGAAGGGGTGGAAATGCATATTTAGATGCTCTAAATCCAGTGGGCTTGTGCTACATATTTATGCTCAGTGGGAGCCCCCAGTTCTGCAATATTATAATTAAGAACATGCAGAGGAGTGGGAAATGCAAACCAGATCTCCGGTTTTGGCTGCTAAATCATTTTGTTCTTCAGCTCTCTCTTGCTACTCTTAAATTTATTTGCTGCTGGTGAAAGGTGTTGGTTTAATGCATTCATAAGATGAAAAACACCAATGAGTATTCATGTGGAGAGTTCAATAAAGGCTTCTCAGATTACGGAAAGGGAAACAAAATGTTAAAATGCCTGTGAAGTGGGGAGATCACAAGGAAAGCTATATCCCTGCTTCCCAAGAACCACCTCAAACAAGGCAGAAGAGAAGTGAGAGGCATCTGGAGGTGGATGACGCTAACAAGTTGTGGCAATAAAAAATGTCATTGTGGAGCATAGCCTGGAAAAAAGCTGAGAATGCTTCATGTAGAGCAGAAATGTGTGAGAGGGAGCACAGGGTGGGAGGGCAGCTCCTTCTCTGAAAGTTTCTCACCATAAGTACTTTTATTACCTTGAGACAACCCAGCTCTTGATCTGATGGGATGAAAAGTGGCAAACAAAATACCCTGAGGCTGTGAGGTCAGCAGTACTAGTACTTGGATAGATGGGGAATATCCAGCTACCTGGAGCCATGCTCTGGCACAGCTCCCAAGTTGGTGTTAATTAAGGGTTCCACAAGAACATTTCATTCCATATCACAGCAACGTGTGTGTGGGATGCAAAGCACAATCACATTCACAAGATGATCTATAAATAACCTCTTAAAGAAATCTTTTTGAAAGAGAACAAACCTGATGCTGTTCCACCTTAAAAGGAAAATTGGTCCTCGATGTAGAACCTACTATGAGCTCCAAAAAGCAAATTGGAAACAGATCAGCATCTTTCCTCTCCATAGTATGGGCAGCTGGCCCGGCACTGGAGGCCATGCAGCATGAGGACTTATTTTTCTAATGACATTTTAATTAATGTCTTTGTTAATAGGGTTAGAGACCTTTTGATGATGACTGATGCCTGCTGTGCAAAAAAGAGGTGTTTCTGTAAGAAAAGGTTTTGCCTGTAATCAGTTGTACTTTCTGCTGCTTCTGGCTTAAATCCCAGAGGGAAAATCCCTGAAGGCTGCCAGATGTGGGGTTGTTTGGTGGCACGTGCAGTGGCTGGATGGTGGTTTTTGGCTAGGGAAGCCACCCTGTGCCATGTCACCGTGAGAAGAGGAAAGTCTGGGGGAATTGCTGCTTGGAGGGAGGAAGGAACAGGATGGTCTGCGAGGGGACCCAACAGTCAACAAACACTGACTTTCTACTCTGTTTCCTTTCAATACTTGAGGCTTTCTCAAACAGAACAACCATCTTTCTACTTCCCAACTTCCTAGTGCACCTCAAAGTGTCTTAATTAGTCTTCAAAATAATCATTATCCCCATGAGCCCAATTCTCAGCTCTGGTGGTTGCCCTACAGCGTTCCCAGCGTGGAAGCAAAAGGAGCCCATGGGTGTGCAGGGCTAATTTCGGTAAAATAAGGTGTGCCACCAGTGACAGACAGCAGCTGAAATGGGTGGATTTAACTTCTGATACAAGCCAGTGAAATAGTTATACCAACAGGGGCTTGATCTGCCATGTACTGCTTCACAAAGCAACGTCAAAGGACAGCAATGCACCTTCTGTCCTGAACCTGCACGGCAGTCTCGGCTTTAGGCAGCCGTAGGGATTCCTGTGGCAAACCCTGCCTGGCCCCAAGCAAAAACCCCCTGTCACAGAAGCTGCTGATCAAACCAGAGCACAGGGATGAGGAGGGTGCTCACAATAAAAAGGCTGAGGAGCCTTTCCCTCATGGTGTATTTCTTTAACTGGCAACTGTTGCCTTTATGGATTCCTGTGCAGGCTTTGGAAACCTGAGTGCTCAGTGACTTAGACCTTATTTGGGAAGTTTTCAAAGTTAAGGTTAAGATGAGGGAGAGGGGAAAAAAAGGAAAAGTGAATCTACTCACCAGGACTAATCTCCTCAGTGAGATCTTGACGGGTGCTGGCAGCCAGCTCCTCAGGCAGATGTTTTGCTGCAGATCCCTGTCACATGCAGAGCCCCAGCCCCGTCCTGCTGCAGGAGCGTCCTGAGGGCTGCGCAGGATTGACTTTGGTCCTTCTTTTTATGATTGTTTTACTCCTTTTTGTGCATATTTTTAGCTTCCTGCAGCAGTCCCACTTTGGCTCCACGTTGCCAAAGGCATATTTTTATTATTGTGTAATGGATCTGCGCCTCTTCCTCGGTCACGTGGCATGGGAAGAAATTTTTATGCACATATGGCTGGAAAGCTCTTGATGCTGGGGGAGCTTTTGCCTTTCTCTCTCTCTTGCAGCCTTGTAGGAAAGGCTCAGGAGTTGTCTGGATCATTTCTGACTTATGCTGCCCCTCTCTGATGTAGTTGCTGCCCAGGAAAGCAGGGGATGGGTAATGCAGATCCAACAAGGGAAAAACTTTGACACTGTATCCTGGAGGACTAACAAGAGAAGAAAATCTTGTCCTAAGGGTGGAAACTCATTTCTAATCACTCCAGGTTTGAATTAAAGGTACAGTCAGGAAGCAGCAAATGCAAATTTTGAGAGGAAACTGCTTGTCCCTCAGCACTGCTTCAGGTGGATGTGTGAGACAAAACATGACTTTGTCATAGGGATGGGCAGGGCAGGAATGCTTCTGTTTTGGGAAAGGGTTGGGATTTTGTTTCAAGCTTGCACAGTTATAACAAACCCCCAGCAATTGCTTCAGGTAAGGCAGGAACACTAGAAGCAGTGCCTAAAGCCAGAGCTGCATGCTCTGGGGCACTGCCAGGGTTGGTATTGACCAGACTCATCTTTTTGTTGTGGATTCCTGTTCTGGCCCAGCAGAGGGCTTGGGACAGGGATGTGCTTGGTGACAGGGCTCCAGATCCTGCCCTGCAGCTCTCCAGTCAGCAAATAATTTCTGTTCAGTGCAGAGTATCAACTGATTGGGAGCATGTTGGAATTGTCATTCCTTACTCTGCCTGAAGCCTGAATTCATCCTTCTCAGAGCTGTTGTGGTTTATTTTTAAGCTTTCCCCTGTGCTTGCTTTTGGAACATGGTGGGAACAGATGTAACATAAAAATGAAGTATGTACACGGTTTGCTTTGTGAGCTGGGACCAGTTCAGATGCTCATGGGAGAAGTGGGAATGTTTGGCTGAGGAAGCACAGGGCTGTTTTTGTGCTGTGCCAATAGTACTGCAGAGCCAGTGCCTCAGCTTCCTGCCACCCTGTGATGTTCCCTGCCATTGAACAACCTCCAGGAGGACCATCCCCCTTCCCAAACCCACACAGTCATCACCTGAAATTTCACTGGGAAGAGGGCCGTTTTAGAAAAACTGCTGCAGGTAGAGACCGACCCAGACAATGCTCCAATGGCTGTTCTTCCCTGGAGCAGCTCTGATGATGGGTCAAATAGGAATTATCACTTTTTGCCTTTTTCCATAAAGTTTAGAGGAACCCAGTTCTTGTGGAGGGCCTCTCCTGCCTTGATGTGGGCCAAAAGGCTCCAGGCACTGCAGGTGCACAGATCTCACCTTGGGTTTCTTATGAAACCAGATGAAAATTTCCTGTGGGCTTTGCCATGGTGCCAGTTGGATTGGCCTGGGAAGGCACACTGTTTTCCTCAGACGCTCACAGAGTTGGAAAGAAAAATACCATTATCTTCTGCCTATCCTGCCCCACCGCAGCTGTGCTGGGCCACTGGGGCTTTGGGACGGGCGTGAAACAGGCCAGGGATGACACAATCCTTGGACACACAGCAGTCCTGCCAGGCCACTCCAGGCATGACCAGGGAATTCACAGTTAGAGGTGATTTTGAGCCCAGATCTGCAGCATGTTGAAGGCAGCAAGAGCCTGCCCTAATTCGTTAGCGTGGGAAGAGGCAGTGCTGGGAAGCTGCTGCCAGGCAGATGGAAAACATGCCTGTGCTGCATGGCCAAGCCGAGCTGCGCCGGGGTCCCAGACAGCTCTGCTGGAGAACATGCTTGGCAGCACACTGTGTTAAATAAACAAACCACCCGTGCACAGGGAATCAGAGCAGCCCTGAGACTCGTTTCTCAGAGTACTTTGTTTCAGAGAGACGTTGCAGGGAAGCACTAGGGCAGATCAAGTCCCAGCTGTGCTGCTCTTCAGCAGAAGCCTCCCTGCCGTGGGTCTCCCCAGGGTCCCGGGGAAGGCTCTTTGCTGCAGTACAGAGAGCTGGCTCGGGCTGACAGCCCTACTTGCAGAGCACTCAGTGGGGAATGGAGAAGTGGGGTCACACTGCTTTGGGGGCTGAACAAGGCTGAGAACAGCCTAACTCATCAATCCTAAAGTTAAACAGCCTGAGAGTGAGGGGAAGATGCAGCAGATGGTAAAGTACCTGATAAGGGACCCAAAAAGTGATACTACTGACAACTTATGTCAAGCTGCAGAGCTGGCACAGCTGGCCTGGACATATCTGACTGACAGTCCAGCACTTTATAGTATAAAAGCTCAGTCCCACTTTTTAACAGAGGGTCTTTCAACACACCCCTCCCTGGAGCGGGGACACCCCTCAAAGCTGAGCCAAAGAGATTTGCCCACAGTCATTGGTCTGGGTGAGTAACATCAATCTCTACTTAATAATGGTTTTTGCTAGCTTTAGTATGATTGATTCAATATAATTGCATGAATATAATTGCTTCAAACACAGTGCACTATACTATATAGTAGTTATAGCTACCAATACTATGTAGTAAATAATTCTGATTAAGATCTTTCAGTCTAATCATTATCTTAATCATTAATTTTTATATAAATATACTGCCATCCTTAATCCTGAAGGACAAAGTTGTATAAATGTTCAATTACACCTTTATAATCCTTTAGGCATGAACTATAGACAAAGTCCAGGGCTAAGATTGGATCCAGCTGCACCCAGGCTCCTCTCTGAGGAGTTTATGAAGCCAGGGGGCCCTTTCTGCGCATCACGACTCAACAGGATTTTCTCTAATAAACTTTGTCTGAAGCTCCCACTGTGACCATGACAGTCTCCATTGTGGATGGGCTGCCTAAAAGGTGGGTGACTGCTCCAGGGCAGCAGGTTTGTGACCCAAGAAAGTTTTTCCTTTATTTACTTTCAGAGCACTAACTCATTTCATTGCTAGGTACTGACCTTGCAGCAACAACTTTGTAACCAAATAAAATGATTCAGCAAATGACAAAACAGCTGCAATTCACCCAGAGGCTGCAGGCAGCCAAAAATCCAGCCTTCCCAATGGCATTGGGCAATGGAACTGGAAATGTGCCTCTCATCAAAGATGAGTGTTGGTGCTTCGGGGTTATTTTGGAGATAATAATTGGAGGGAAGAAGCATTTTTCTACCCAACAAACCTCCAGTCGTAGTGCGGAATGGTGATTTGAGTAGATTTTATTGCCCTGCCTAAAAGGAATTTGAAAGTCTGTAATCAGTGTACAGAGAGTGATTGTCCCTTTCCAAAAGCCCCCATAAAAATGAGTCAAGTCTCTGTTTAAACGTAAAGGGTGCCCTTGAGACCATTATCTCTGCCTAGGAACTGCAGCTCTAACCCATTAAGATAAAAATAAATAGAGCTTATTTTAGGAAGACGGAAGTGGGAACCAGCCCAAGCACCAGTGAGCCACCACCAGCACGGAGCAGAGGATGTGTAAAGGTTGGGGTTTTTTCTTCTGTTCCAAGCACCTCTTAATTCAAAGTGAAATTCAGCAGCCCTTTTGACTTACCACAGTTGGCTCCTACCCAGGTGTCATGTAACAGAGTTAACTAAGAAAAGGCTTCTGAAAATGCCTTGTATTTCCCAAAATTACAATAACTCCAGACCTTCTGCTCTGGAGTCTGTAGCATCAGCAATCCCAGTCCCTGGGGACATGGGCAGCATTTGCCCAGGCCAGAAAAGCTAGTGACAGACGTGTGAAAAAGTAACTCACATCTGGCGTACAGCAAGTTACCTGCCCTGTTTGCTGCCTGAGGTGAGACTTGAGGTAACAGCAGCAGGCTCTCCATTTTTCACAGCTCTTATTCTTTAGGGCTTTCTTTGCTCTCCAGCTTGTAAACAAGACCTTTCCAGGCTGGAAAATACACCAAAACACTGAAAGAGATAATAACAAGCTTGGCAAATTCAGCTTTCCATACCAGCACACCAGGGCAAGAGAAAGAACACCCAGTTTAAGACACCAGTTTCCTAGTTTTTAAATTAGCTTGCTCCAAATATTTTCTTCTCCATTTTGAGAAAAAGGAAAGGGAGAACTCCTGCAATCCTGCTTGCACGTTTCTGAAGAGGAGGAGCAGGGGAAAAACACCCAACAAAATGCCCAACTAAATTCTATCTACTCATTTACATTTTTTTCATTGAATCTTTATAGACATCTACAGTATCTAAAATGTATTTGGCTATAGTATTGTATAACTTCAAATCATATCTAAATTAAGCTAACTGCAAGATGTTCTCAAAGCACCAGGTCACTGCCTCCAATCTTCTTCATAAACAAAAAGCACGTACAAGGGTTCACAACAACTTTATATCAAGTGAACAGCCAAGGAATGGGTCCTTCAGCTCATAGCAGGTGAGAACTATTCCACCAGTACACAGAGAAAGGCTAAAGGCTAAGAGTACTATTATTTAGCTTTATATATTCCTGCAAATATACCAGGATTAATTAGATTAGGCAACACTAAGGCCTCCCTAGCTCCCTCTGTGGGCTGCACTCAGCCCCATCCTGCCATTTCCCATGTGAAAAAGGTTAACTCAGAATTAGGGTCTCTTTATAATAATAAGCTCTCAGGGGCCAAGGCTCATGATCAACTGCAAAGGCACCTGTGATTTCAGGAGCCAGCTGCAGATATTTCTCTTTGCCTTCTAATCAGAAAGAAACCTCCGTCCCAGTCCACAGCTGCAACATATATAAGGGCTCTGGCAGAGGCACTCTTGTTTTTCCTTGAATGTTCTAGAGGAGGTGTATTTTTGGCTGTAGCCCTAGGGAGCATGGAGAGCACTTGGAGAATTTGTGTTTGGTTCTACTGCTGCCTGCCCTGGCTCTCTGCTGGCAGCCCATGCTCCCCCCACTCCAGGGCTCGCAGGGGCTCAGAAAAGGCCCCTGGGTTTTTGGCAGCTGCTGAGGATGTTGCCAGTGAGCTCAATCCAGTGTTGCAGCTGCCTGAAGGTGCAAGGCAAGGCTATGCCCTCCTGCCTCCCCTCCTCAAGGTGCTGTCAGATCGGGGCACCCGGAGCTGGGATAGCGAGGTCCCCAGGCTGCAGCCAGACTCCAGGGCCCTCCGGTTCATGAAGAGGCTGTATAAGATGTCAGCCACCAAGGAGGGGATCCCCAAGGCCCACAAAGGCCACCTCTATAACACTGTTCGACTTTTCACTCCGTGTTTGGAATGCAGGCACAGCCACAGGGACCTGGTGAAAGGTAGGTGTGCAGTGACCTGGGTTGTAAAGGTTAAATGGGGGTTTTCTGTGTGTTTTGTGCTTCCAGTGTGATATAAAAATACCTTACTTCTTTAGAAGTGCTGCTATTTTAATCCTGAGGGCTCTTCTCCTAAACTGTAGGAGTTTTTCATAACCTACTTCTTCTTGAATGGCATTAGGTACAGACTTCACAGTTTGGGAAACACCACACAGATGGTATGTGCAAGACGATACTGGTGTTGCAGGCTGACTCATCTCATTATGAGTCAGAGAAAGCCACAATCAGGTTTAACTAAAGTAAGAAAAGTGGAAAAAATGTTTAGGCATAACGGGCAGCACATTTCCTTTTGCCTGTCTTGGTTTTGCTTTTTTTTTTTTTTTTTTTTCCAAAAAAACCCATAGTACTGGAATGAGACTTGTACCAAACTGCCAGAACCCACTGCCAGAGGATTTATCCCCATGTCTTGTATATTTGCTATGAAAGAATCACAACCAAAAGCTGTGAATAACCTGAAGGGAAGAGTAGAATTACTTGTAAATCAGGCTCAAGACTGAAGCTAGGATGGCTGGGCACCTTGCAACTTATGCTTTCATAGTTTTCTTAAAAGTGGGCTGGTCACAACAACAGCACCTAGAAGGCCTTAGGCATTAATTCTACTTAAGTGACTGCTGATAGGTGACCTGAGTTCTCTTGACTTGAAATTTTCACTAGAAGAACAGATAACCACAGAAAACCAGACAAATACAAACACGGTACTCATCATATTTTTGCACAGGAACAGCACTTGGGGATGGAGTTCATGATTTGTATCATTTGGAGTGTCCAGCTCCTGTTTCCCCATACCAGTACTTAATAGACAACTGCTAAAGTCCTCCTGTACTGTTTCTCTTAATGAAATGAATCCTAATAGCTCTAAAAAGCCATTGGTTTTCTTGGGTTTGTTGTAATTTCTTAACTTTTATATCCCTGCCCAAAGTAGAAACTCCATGTAATAAATGTAAGGGAGGGCATCTAAATTGGTTTCTTCTCCTGCTGAATCATTTCTACTTATCCATGGGTATGGTATTTAGGTGGAAAATTAAGACACTCTAACTCTACAGGATTCTGTTTCCCTTCCCAGGAGACATTCACTCGGTGGATTTACTCTTCAACCTGGATCGTGTTACTGCTCTGGAGCACTTGCTCAAGTCTGTCTTGCTTTATTCCTTTGACACATCCATTCCCATTTCCTCTTCCATTACCTTCATATGCCATTTATCCATTAAGGAACATGATTTTTCCAGCCAAGTTTGTCCCAGCATTTCCCACTCTCTAGCTTTTAGCCTGCACTTTGGAGTTAGAAAACGCAAGTGGGTGGAGATTGACGTGACTTCTTCCCTCCAGCCTCTAATTGCTACAAACAGGAGGAATATCCATATGGCTGTGAACTTCACTTGTCAGATGGGTGACCCACAAAGGAGCACAAAACTGGAAAATCCTGTTAATGTGACACTGGTTCCCCCTTCCCTTCTTCTGTATCTGAATGACACCAGTGAACAAGCTTATCACGGGTGGAACCTACTTAAGCACAAGAGAAAGAGCCCAGTGCGGGCCAGGCAAAGGAACAGCCCACTTGTGGATCCGATGGGTGACAAAGGAAAAGGGAATTCCCAGGGCAAAAGGGCCTCTCGACAGAAAAGGAATGAGAATCCGAAAGCAGCACCAGAAACTTCACCTTATAACTTGAGTGAATACTTCAAGCAGTTTGTGTTCCCTCAAAACGAGTGTGAGCTTCACAACTTCCGCCTAAGCTTCAGCCAGCTAAAATGGGACAAATGGATCATTGCCCCGCACAGGTACAGCCCCCAGTACTGCCAGGGGGACTGTCCCCGGGCTGTGGGGCACAGGTATGGCTCTCCCGTGCACACCATGGTGCAGAACCTCATCTACGAGAAGCTGGACCCTTCTGTCCCCAAGCCCTCCTGTGTCCCCGCTGAGTACAGCCCGCTGAGCGTCCTCACCATCGAGCCCGATGGCTCCATCGTCTACAAGGAGTACGAGGACATGATTGCCACCAAGTGCACCTGTCGGTAGTGGTGTACTCTGATTTTACTCCAGTTTTGGGTATTTATGCATTCTCAAAGTATCTGTAGCTACAATCCACTGAACAGCGTTGGTGTAACCTCATTGGGATTTAGCACAGTTAGCAGAAGGTGTTTACATCATAGCACTTATTTTTGTAGTCACTCAGCCTTTCTAGAATGTGCAATTAAATGTAAATAGTATCTTTTTATTGGGAATAATTATGCATTTAAAAATGTGGGAAATATTTCAACTATTAAATATCTATTTTAAGCTGCTTTCTTATAGATTTGAAAAGAAAAGAGAATAAATGCCTATCACTCAACCAGTGCCTTCTAGTCTGCCTCTCTACAGAAATCTTTTGTGTGGCACCTCCAGCAAATGTCTAGGAAGAGAAGAAAGTCTTTAATGTTAAAATTACTTCCTAAGTTGTATGTTCTTTTCCCCTACCACATTCCAGCTCTTCCAAACAAGAAGACATAAATTTTCCTCACAATTCTGTAGAGTTACCAGGTTCTTTCTTGCTTTTGTTGCACTCTTTGGGCTTTCTCAACAAAAAGGAGGGTAAGAATTTAAGGGCAGCTGTGGGGATGGCTTGCGAAGACTTAAATCACTGAACTACTTCAGTAAGAACTGGCACCAGCTGACAGGGGAGCTGCTAAAAGCAGGAAGGCTTCATCTGGTTCAACAAGGAACAGCTGTCCTTGGGGTGAGAGCGCGGGATTGTCCATGTGGAACCACACTGCCCCTGGTTTCTGAACTATAAAGAAATGCTTAAAAAAGCTTAAAGAACCCCCTCAGGCTTCTAAAAGTCATTTAAATGAGTTTCTGTAAGTGCTGTTCAATTGGTTTAGTATTCTGAAATGTGGGGCCACAGCCTCGTTTCCTCTTGTAATACAACTGGAGGTAACAGTGAATCAATTCTAGATCCTTTCACACCAAATTTTTGCTCTGATTGTTTTATTTTCTCCTCCTAGGCTTTCCCAGTTTTAAGAGGTGTGCCAAAAAGGCTGGTTTCATGCAGGGGGACGCAAGCTAGGAGAGATTTAGTTGGGGTGCTTCCCACACAAATCTCCCAGCTTTGCTTTGGTTGGGTTTTTTTGTTAATTATTAAGGCTGTGGAGCCTAACTGTCCTGTAAAATTCATTCAGAATAGCCTTTAAATTTGACTTGCTAAAACATTGATACATAAATCCTATAATTTTCTCTGCTAAGCCACCCAGCCAGCCCCTGAACCATGCAATTCCAGAGGGCTGGGAGTTCAGCCTGGCAGGGAAGGGGGAATGTCCGTGAGGGGACAGTGTGTGGTGTGAATTTGCTCTGATGGTTCACCTGGTCACTGTGATCTGACACCCATGGTGGGAGTGATGCTTCCCCAAATCTGGGGAGGTGCAACAGGCATACATCTGCTGGAACAGTGGGGTTCCTGCTGCAGGTCTCAGCCTGCAGCTGCTCAAATCAAAGCCTGGTTGAGCACCAAAGGCTCAAAGCAAACATCTTGATGCGGCACAAAAAGCATCCTGGCCCCTGCCAGCACTGTGGGGGGTGGGGTGAATTCCGAGCCCCTCAAACTGTGGGAATTTGTCTGCCAGGGAGGAAAATTAATTGAATTCTTTCCTGACACAAACAGGAAAGGCTATTTCAGATGGAGAAACCCAGAGTTTTAGTTAACTGCAGAAATGCAGAACCTCAGCAACAGGGTAAAGACGAAGAACTGCTCTCCAGGGAGGATTTTGGGAGCTTGCAGGGATGCACCTGCTGGTAATTCCACTGTCTAATATATTCCAATAATTCTAAAGAATTCTGGTAATTCCATTAATGTGGAAAATGTTTAATATATTCTAGTACTTCTAATAATAGCAAACATGTAAAATAATCTACGAAATCTAATATATTCCAATAATGTTGAAGATGTCTAATGTGATATATATTCTAACACTTCTAACATATGCTAATATTCAAATAATGTTAAATATGTCTAATATAGTCAAATAATTCTAATATATTCTTTCAATAAATCTAATTATGTATAAGATGACTAGTATCTTGTGATAATCCTAATATATTCTAATAATTCTTCCAATAATGTTTAATATTCTAATAATAATTTCAATATCATTGAAATGTCTAATATATTTTAAGAATTCTAATAATTTCTATAATGATGATGTCAAATATAGTCTATTAATAATTTAAATATTAAATATATATAATGTAGTCCATCAATTCTAATATATTCTAATAATTTCAGTGATGTGGAGGATTATTAATGTATTCTAATAATTAGTCCAGTAATGTTGAAGTGGTCTAAAATATTATCATTCTAATATTAATTTCAATAAGGTTGATATCCGATGTATTTTATTAATAATTCGAGTAATACGAAATGTCTAATATAGTCTAATAAGTCTAATATATTCGATTAAAAATCCCAATAGAGTTGAAGATGTCTAATACGGCCTAATAATAATTTCAGTGATGTGGAAGATGTCTCGTATATTCTAACAGTGTTTATGATGTCCCTTGCAGTCGCGCGTGTGGGCTGTTTCCTTTTCCACCCCAAACTATCCCACAGTTCCACGCCTCAAACCCTCTCGCTGCAGCATTACAACACCACAATCCCCTCACAAAAGCGTCGTTTTACTCCGGCGAGTCTTTAATTTCTGATACTTTGAGCGCGTTTTCCACGCCAGGAGGCGCCGCGCCCACCCCCTCACAGCGCTCGGCCGCCTCCCTCAGGGCCGGGCGGGCCTGCCGCACCCTCCCCTCACACCCCGCACCCCGACACCCTCACACCCCGCACCCCGACACCCTCACACCCCGCACCCCGACACCCTCACACCCCGCACCCCGACACCCTCACA
>JAWWEU010000029.1:17299830-17349223 GCA_035583155.1 Acropternis orthonyx
GAATCATGACAGTTTGTATGTGTGGGCAAATAATAATTTCAAATAAGATAAAGGATTTTTAATAAATATATAAGCACTTTATCCTCCATATACAAAATTTTTTTAAAACAATTTAAAAGGGGGACCAGATACAAATGTCAGGAACTGTGCTTGAAGAGTCATTCCTGGTCCTTAGAGTTGAGTTTGGGATGTGGAATGCCAAGGCAGCCCCAAGGAGCTGCTGCAGCAGCAGCACTGTGCCCCCAGCTCCACCACAGGAGGGTTGCATATAAAACTGAAGACAGGGAACACTGCATTCCCATTTTCCTATGTCGGCTGGATCCTATATCACCAGGAATGGGCACGTTTCCATGAAGTTTCCAGGTGAAACAGAACAGGTGAAGCATGGGCATACAGACAGCCCAGCCCATTCCACGCTGCAGCACAGCAGCTGGAACTGCTCAGACAGCGGCTTGAGAGACAGCCGGCTGAGCCGGAGGGTCCGAGGGGAGCCCAGCTCTGCCACACTCCCCCCGAGAACAGTTCCTAATGGCACAGGTGCCTCTTCCTTTCCTGCCTCCCCCTCCCAAACGGCACCCCAGACCGAGTCCTCAAACACTATCTGAGCTGAACACGCCACGATTCCCCACTGACAACTTTCCTGCTTGGGAAACCCTCTCCTGGAATAGCTCTGGCTCTGTGTGAGTTGGCGAGCAAAAGCTCTGGCTCCTCTCTGCACTTTAAGATGTCTGGCACTAACTGTGTTGCTTGGAAACACAGGGTTTTCCGTAACACTGACACATCAGAAGGAGAAATTGAAACCCTGACCGAAGGATTTGTCGGAAAGGTAAGAATTTGGAAGTTGTTTACTCCCCAATGGGTAATTCAAACTTGACTTGCTCAGGCCCTTGTGGATCTGCCTCAATACAAACACTGCAGTGACAGCAAAGATCTCTTCAGAAAATGATATTAAATACAGCAAAGGTAGTTTCTCTCTCTTTCCAGCAGTCTGCCATCTGAGCAAACTCTGTAATTCTCTGCCTACGGCTTTATTTTACTTGCCCCAGGCAAGTGCTACATCATTCCCATAAATTCTGACTCTCTGTGTGTAGGGGCCATTCATAAATACATTTCAGGGCATTTTTTGTTACCACAGCAATCAAGCCTCAGCAATCTAAAGGAATATACATTGCACTCCTGGATAATATGCAATATTTATCACCAATAAGATGGTGACTCAGCACTCAATAAATAATATATCAATATAGTCAGTTGCACCATAATCTAAAAACAAGTATAACATATACTTTGGACAGACTGAGTCATATATATATACATATATATTAAAAGACACATACAATACAAATTGCATACTGCCATCGAAAGCCAAGGAGAGCCATCTGCCCGCTCTGCTTTATGGCTACGAGATTCAAATCAAAACAAAACTCTCGGGCTGGTTTACTCTGGTGTCCTAAAGATTTGTTTGGAATTAGAAATGGTCGCACCTTATCACCTGGAACCTGCAAGTCTGAGAGCAAAGTCAAACAGCTGAGCAAGCCTAGTCTGATTGAGCCAGTCTTAAGATTCACCAACTGGGACCGCGATCAGCAAGGGAATTTAATCTACCATGTTGATATGCATTAATACACAGCTGTCCGTGGAATCATTTGGGAAGCCAAGAGCTGGGGAGTCCCTCCTTAGTCCCCACTGTGATGGGTGTTGGTGCTGCAGTGACCTGCATTCCCACTGTGGTGCTGCAGGCGCAGGACAGGGACAGACCCTCCCTGCACGTGGGCAGAGGGATGGAAACCTAGGACATACTTGCATTTTTTTGGCTACGAAATCTGACTAAGTACAGCAACTTTCCTCTTGAAAACAATGCTAAATCCCAAATTAAGATACGCTTTTGGAACTGGTAAAGGTAAACTGGTCTGTTTGCAACAGCCCCAGACGCACAAGGCATTTCGGATCAATAACCAAGCCCACTGCGGATCTCTGCACCTGGGACAGCACTCCAGAGGATATTCCACCACAGAGCACGCTGTTCAGCTGGGACACTTCCAACCAGCTCAGGTCCACATTTTGACATGATGCAAAAAGTCTTTTGCTCATTTGAAGACAATTTCTAAGATCCACTGATCTGGGGATAAGTGATGCACTTTTAAGAGACCAATTTAGCATGACACCAAAAGGTATTTGTGGGACTCTAGTTAAGGAAAAAAAATTCCCAGAGATGAGACCATTCCTGCTGAGAGCAATGGTGACTGTGCACAAAGGAGCAAGCCAAGAACAGCCATGCTGGCTAGTGCAGCACTACACACAAAACCAACCATGAATGCAACTTCTACAAAGGTATTTCTACAGCGTCAGAGGTGTGCGAGGCACTTCAGAGTAGGAAAGGAAACACAGCTGACAGTGTCCCATGCCCACGATGGGGAGTTTGAGGGTACAGAGTTCTGTCTCCAACAGCAAAGACTAACAGAAACGTGACCTTGCACAGTGATTCCATAAAAAGGATGCTCCAACAGACCTGAAGAGTCGATTCTGCGACCAGGGAAAACCACAGGTCTGTTACTCAATGTATCAATCCGGACGTAGCAAAGCTTTTCTGGAAGTACAAAACACGCTGGGACGCAAAGGAAGCTCTACGAATATGCAGCTACCTTGTAGTAGGTTACTAATTTGCAAAACTTCTAAACTCTTAAAGCCCATAGGACATACTGCAGTACTAAGGAGCGTAGAATTCTATTCCTTCTCTCGAGGTTGCCGTGATTTTGGCACTTAACTACACCTACACAAAAAATTTAGTGCAATAATTTTCCTGAACATGCACGTTCATATCTGGTACAGAATAAAGGGTTCAATGGGAGAGAAAACAAAGCAGCATTCCACAATCTCACTCCAAAGGATTCAGAGTTGGACTCTTGGAAAGGAGACCACCGCGATGAGTCAGTTTGTGTGACAGACACTGGGACTTGGAAAAAGGAAATGGAATTTTACCCAAGTACTGCAGAAGACCACTGCATACAGTATACCTGGTCCTGCTGTAAAACATCTTGTAAACAGTTCATAAAATCTTCATCTAAAAGTAAGGCATAAGGCACACCAGACATGTTGGGGGCACTAAGCAATACTGAAAGCAGTAGCATTTGAAACTTTTTACTCAGACAAGCACCTCATGTGAAAGGTACTTTGGTTTGCACTCTGAGAGCAGCCAACTGCAACTCCAGAACCACTTGTGTTGCACCGAGTGAATGTTACGCTCCATCAAATGTTAACGGGACCTTCATCACCACGGGGCAAAGCCAAGTTTTAGATCCAACCTGCACCAGAACAGTCATTTCCCTGCAGGAGCAGGGGAGCTCCCACCCCACGGTGGCTGCAGCACTGCAGCCTGTAGTGTCCATCACCCAGCAGACCCTAAGAAGACAAAATGGACCTCGAGTTCTACTAAAGATTCCTGGTTTCTCAGTCAATGGAAAAGATGCAAATGACAGTTCTGGTAGGTAACCACTGGTGGGTTCTTAACCACAAAGTTCACCCATTTTGTAAATGTCAAAAAGTGACAAGCACAGAAAAAAAAGGTATCTTAAATGAAGAGATGCAAAAAAGCACAAGATTGTCCTTTTCCAAAGCCTTTCCTGTTTGCATCGCACCCATCAGACTGAAGGTCATTCCTACACCATTACTTGGATGTTACATTAAATGCAAATTACTGTAATGTTTTGTGATTGTTATAGTGTTAATTGATGGCTTGAAACTGCCTTGAAAACAACAATCCAAGTCAGATCCAGCTAAATATTTCTCCATATAAATTTCTTTATAATTCATTTAAATGAAGTATCTCAATACGTAGAAGAATATCTGGAACTTTTCTATTTAGTACAAATTCTGCAATAATAAATCTGTAGTTGTCATTTATTAGTTGACTCATAGGCATTAGGCATGAGAAGTATGGTGTTCCTATGTGTTAGAACCTATCAATCCTAGTTCCTTTTACAGGCTCTATCACAAGACATTACAGAGTAACAAAGCTCACAAAGTACTTAAATAAAGTGTCTAGGTTTAATTTCTAAGTACTCAAAAGGGAAAATTTAGGGAAGAAATAGCTAAAACCAGCCCCAAATTGGGCCTTTCAAAATTAAAATTACAAAAATTTAAATAAATAAGATTTAAACTGACTATTCATGTATTGTGACTGGAATTCCAATGATTGATTCATGACAGATCAGCAAAACTACAACTTTCATGTAGCAAATTTTAAAATATTTAAATAACTTAAACCGGGAATACTGAAGAAGTCCATGAACCAGCTGACTTGGGGTTAAACACAAAACACAAATGAGGATGGGAGACATGGGAAAGCATTCCTTGCTCTTAGTGTCAACTAAGCAATGTGTTATGGCAGTCTTCCTTATTGACATGACACAGTGTTGTGGAGAGAAATCAGAGGCAGCGAGAAAAATGGGTTTGATTTTGGGTTCCTTCAGTTCCAGCCTCACTTGGCATCGAGGCGCAGCCAGTGCAGGCCCTGCCGGGTGTAACGCACCAGCTCCGTCATGATGCTCGTGTTAAAAACCAGAGGGCCCATAACTTTATCCAGTTCAGCAAAGAACTCTAAAACAACAGAAACACGAGTTAAAGGAGCACATGTTGGGATACGGGAACCACGACACCCAACCCCCCACCACGTATTTTCAGTGTGGAGCTTTTGGGTTAGGAGGAACAGGAATGTAGAGAGGTGGCTGAAGGGTGGAAAAATGAAGGGGAAAAAGTGTTTCCTAATAAATTTCTTTACTCTTTTTTGCAGAAGACTGGTTGGAAATAAACTATTAAACTATTGCCAAACTGCCTTGGCTTTCCCCCTCAAATGTGTATTTCACTTTAGAATTCAAAAAGGGAAATACACCGAGTTCCTCTTCCTACACTGAACATTTTACAGGAAATGCAACCCAGATTTTTATGTTACATCTCCAACACCACCTTGGCAACCACAACACCCAGCTCAGGTTATTCCTGCGATCCAAGGTGTAACTTTGCACCTTGCTTTGCGGAGGACCTGGTTCAGCGTCCCATGCACCATTAATTGCCAATCCAAAACTGAAAGCCAGTGAGTGTTTGCACCCTCTGGAACACCTGAAGCTATAAAGCACCTGTGCCAACCCTTACCTTTCTGTTCTCTCGACAGCTGTTCGGCTTGTTCCCAAATTTCAGTGGCATAGAGGAAGTTGGACGTGACCTGGACATAGCTGGCTGCCATCTGATGGATCCTCTGCGGGATCGTCACCGAGGACCCGCTCCCTGAAGGATTGGCTGCCCCAGAAGAGTAATTTCCTGAATTCCCTGGAGACAGCTTTGGAGAGACTGGAGACGGCATCCCGACAGGTTTGCTGCTCACCCAAAGGGAAAGATTCAATTGGAAATGCAGAAATACAGGAAACTTTAAACACACCACGCTGTGAGACCTCTCTGCCCACACTCAGGGTGTGGGATGATCAAACACTCCCACTTTACACATCAAATTAAATGCTTGAGGTGGTAACTCCTGAGGATCCTCCAGCCCTCACTTTTAGCTTACAAAACCCAAACCTCATCATCACTTAATTCAATAAAATCTTAAGCCCATTTTTAAAATAACGTGAACTTTAAAGAATAAAAAAATTACAGCTACCTGGTAACCACACTGCCATAATACATTATGTAATATTATTGCAGGTAGCACAGTAGACATCTGAAATGACCTCCTGAAACTCACTGGATAATTTACCAAAGGTCCATTTTTGGGTTTAAAAGACCAGAAGTAAATTGCTAAACTAGGGGACAAGATAACCCAGCAAGTACTTGTAACTATTTGGGTTTGAAGCACTAATAAAACTCTTGTTCTGGGGAGGCAAAGCACTCAATTAAACAACAAAACTCACTGACGTAAGTAACTTGTGGGTTAATGACCCTTTTCTTGCCTGACAAACCCTGCAGAGCAGCATCACCAATGGCAGCCTTCTTTCTCAGAATAATTACACAAAAAATGAATCAGAACCCACACCCTTTAAAACCAAATACCCCAAAAGCTGCTCTCTGAACACCTCAGGCACAGGGCTGATGTGGAAAATGTGCTGTAAGCAGAGAAATACAGGTAACAGTTTTTACTACTCACCTTCCCATACCAGGTGATGGTGCTTGAGAATTATTGTAGCAATTCTGTTTGGGGAAAAAGACATTTGTCACCTGATTTATGTTTATACTTTATCTGGTTATTTATTTGGTTATTTTTGACCAAATTAATTTTTGCAGTTTTTCTTTGAAGCAACATTCTCAGTAATATCACAGTAAACTGAAATTTGGGAAAAGATCCTTTTTTACTGATGACTAAGACATGAATTAAGAGATTATTTTAGCAACACAAAGAAGGATGGGAGGGGTCTTCTGCTCTAACCATTAGATCCCATTGTCCCTTATGGGAACATTTTGGTTTTTTCAGCCTGTTAACAGAAAGAAATCTGTTACTACTGGCACTGAACAATTGAAGATCTCCCAAATCTGAGGAGTCTGGCATGTGACAAGCCTGTTTGCTCTGAGCATTGACAGCTGGAATTTCAGAGGAACTCAATCACATCCGTTACCCACCCCCAAGTGTTCCTTTGAAAAATCTCTGCCTAGTTGAAGGACTAATATTACAGAGGTATCACAACTGGTTCTCATCTGCAACATCTTGATTCAAATAAACTCCTCCAAAGGATCTATCCCTTGATGCCTTTTCCCTGACAGCACTTTTAAATCAGTTGCACAGAAATTCAGATAAATTCCTGGGTAATTAACCCAAACCCAGCAAACATAACACTGCAAACAACCTTCATCTTGCAGCCTACTAAATTTATTAAAGAAGACAAAATTAGTATAGAGTTGTCATGCCAGGACCAGCAGGGTTATCACATCCAAGCTGTCTCTGCCCAGCTTTAAGCTACTCAACTTTAATATACTTTCAAGGTTCAGCTCTAAATAGGTGTATTCCAAGTGCACATGTCGCAGTCTGAAAACTGGACCTACGAATTTTAAGTGATGTAGGGCTTTAATATTATTTGGTTTTAATATTCTGAGAAAATACAGATGAAATTACCTTCAGATGTTCGGTCAGAGTTTTTGAGTATTTCAATGCACTTTCCTTTTTCAGTTTGAAAAGCCTCAGGTACAGCAGAGCTTGGCACCGAAGGCTGACCAAAGACAGGACAAGAAACAGTCCAAGTCAGGTTTATCACAACTCAGTGAATTTCAAGTATCTAACAGCTGTGTTTTTAAAGTCTTCTCTGCCAACTCAACCAAAAAATCCACAACCACCTTTAAATTATCAAGGAGATTGAAACAACTTCGTGTGCTCAAGCTGAAACTTTAAGTTTCAGTGATCTTGCTGATACAACGAGCTTGGGAGACAACACGAAGTGACTTCCTAGACAAGGGTTGGCTTTATTTTTCACCTGTGTCAGGACATCCTGAGCACTGTGCCATGGCCTCCCCTTTCCCTTCCCCTTGAACCAAGGCATTCTGGTCCTCCACACCTGCTGCAGCCATTCCATTAAAACTTACCGGGCTTTCTGACACTTCTTACAGCTAATCCAAATGGTGACTTACCTCTGGAAGTGCACAGGATGGACCCCCTTCCTTTCTGCTGCTACTCCTCAGTGTTTCAAATACTGGATGCCCACCAGAATCCCCTCTGCCCCCATTTACAGCAATCAGATATGCAGCATTAGTCTTTATGTACAGTCAAGTGAAAACCTTATGTATTTGGCTCAGCAAGACCCGAGAGCTCAGTGTAACACAGCACTTCATGCAGATAAAACATGTGAAACCCATCAGAGCACTGTATGAAGCTCAGCACACACGTACCAAAGCACTGCCAGCCTTTTGTCCGCAGCCGTCGCATCTGGTGCCAAGTAATTCTTCAGTTTCATAGTGTATCTGCAAACAAAGGCATCAAGTGAACCACAAAATAAAAATTAGAGTTTCATGTATCAATCACAAAATACTGGTACTCTTATGAATTTCTGATTTCAGCTGTCCTTCACCATTTCAGGAACCTCTGAACAACACACTGACGGGGCAGTAAGTGGAATTATTTTGCTTCTCATTGTAGGGAGAATTCCAGAGCCTTAGCAGAAACCATCTCAACCTTCAAGGAAACACTTCAAACCTCGGCAACTGGAACCAACTGGTGGGTGATCCAGTTTTAGTGGAAAATGACAGGAGATCTCAAAAGTCAGCGGCCAAGCCTCAGTCCATCTAGCAGCTCTGAGTCCCAGACCCCTTCCCCACCCACTTGCCTTTGCATGTGCTTTGCAATGCTTACTTAATTAATTCCACAGTTTCTGAATACATAGGGAACGGGGACTTGGATTCCTGAGCATTTTTCTCCAATGCATTCCCACACTCAATGAAGGACACGACAGCATCCAGGTAGTACACGGCCTTCTCGAACCTGTCCGACTGCGGAGAGTGGAGAGACACTTTTAGGGACAAAAACAGAGAGAAGTACAGGAAAGTTCCAGTACAGAAGGGCAGCAAAATGGCAAGGGCAGCAAACCAATCCCAGAATAACATGGAAACACTGGGTGATATTGGAGGTTCACTTACCAAAGCATCTGCATTGTGTTTCAATTTCTTTGCTTCCTGCAAATAATGATCAGCTGAGTAAGTCCTGCAAGAGAGGACATGGATTGAGGGACTCAGCCCCACCCATCTTTCATGGCCTTTTATTACTGAAGCTTCTTAGTATTGCCAAATTTCAGATTTTTTCCTATTCCTAACTCAAGCAACACTATGATAAAAGCATTTAAAATAGTTTCAAGTTAGTTCTCCAGTCTCAGGTAATTCAAACAGTATTTCAGGCATGTTGATTACCACACGTGAATTGGTTCAATTTACTGCGTTTGGTAACTAAGCAAACCAAACATCTGACCGACACCAAAGGCAGGGGATGGAAAAACCCACAAAATCTGAGGACCAATTAAACCAGCACCTCCAGGACTTACATTAGTAAGGGTGTGAATTATATAAAATTATGAGAGAATAAATCAAGATGCATTCAGGTGTTAACTGTCTTTGCTTTGTCACCTAAGACAATCAATGCTAAATGATTTTCTCAACTACATGAGCACAAGGAATCATAAAAATGTACTGAGATATTTCAATATATTAACATATTGCCTACGAGTTGATTAAAGTTTGCAATAAATTATCCCATCCATCCTATCTAACTTGTCAAAGAATTAAAGATCTTTGAAATCAACATTTTTACCTGTCCACTTACAGGAAATTGATGCCATTACAAAGACAACAGTTAATATTAAAAAGATTATGTAACTGTAAAATTATTTCAATCAGTTCTAATCCCAAGGCATCCTACAATGGCTCTGTTATAACCACAGGGTTATAACATGTCAAAATTGCTGCTCCTTGCAGTGGGCTCTCTTTATGGCTCCCTATACTTCCCTATAAATTCAGGTTTTAACTTTTCAATAAATTTGATCTTATCTCAGTTTCTTGGCTCTATTTTCTCTTGGGATAATTACAGAACTCCCATTCATGATTTTGTCCTAAATGACTGACTGTGTACTCTAATCATCAAATTTGCTCAACTTTTTTCTATTTCTAAAGAGCTTTTAACCAGAGAGTTACCTTTATATTTGGTCCAAACACAATTTTATCTGTAGAGTAAATTTAAAGAAGTGCTTTAAGAGCAAACTTTCTGCTGAGATCTAAATTGTCACAAGTGAAACCTGACGTCTGCACAAGATGGTAAAAGAATAGTTTTATTTTCTTTTCAAGGTATTTTCTCTGACAAAGAGCTTTCATGTAAGACCTTTTGTGAAGCAAAATGACAACTCTTCTCTGTGGGGAGCTCGCTGCCCCTGGTATCTGCAGCCACAGAGAGGGAAAGGCAATTTTCTGTTCTTACCTATCATCAAAAACAAGCTTTGCTCTCCTCGACTTTGCACTTTCCGTAGCCTGAGCAGAGGCAGGAGGGCAGCTGGAGGAATTGTTCACAATCTTTTCCTGAAAGGGAAATTGATGGCAAATAATACACTTAAACAGTTACCTTTGCTCTGCCTTCAAGAAAAGCATTTGTTGTATAAATTTCTCCCATGACTTCACACATCCTATGCTACAAGCACAGTCTGCAGCTGCCTGAGCTGCCACTGAGCAGAGGGAATAATCAGCTTCCAGGAGGCTCCCACCTAATGCTGGCACAGAGCAGACAACAGGCTGGGACGGAGCTCCTCACTCCAGCCCTCTCCATCAGAGGGAAGGATGCAGCCAAGGCTTTCTAGACACACAAGGATCCAGGAAATCCCTCCCTCAATCTCCCACGTCACCATTTCTAAATCCTGTTTTTCCACTCTAACAAAGAGATGATGAGGATTTTGATTTCTCATTTCTATCAAGAACACACTCTGCTCAATGCCTTTGCCTTGGAAAAAACCCCATAGGAGGAGTAGGTACTACTCTGAGAAAGGCATTTGTAAGCACAGCTGAAGTATAAAATGATAAATACATCACAAATTAACAATTGGCTTAGGGACATTTGTATTTGTAAACCCATCACATCTAAATATCTTCCCAACCTAAATCTCTTAAAAACCATTTCCTACACCATCTTCATAACCATGTTTTTTCCCCTCCAACCACACAGAGCTCTGTAAAATCCTGAGCTGGAGTTAAAATTATCTTTCTGAGCTCTTACAATGTCATAAAATGAGAGCTAGAGCTTCCCACCTCAGCACTGAGCACAGATCAGGCTCCTGCTCCTTAAAAACATGGACAATTTCTGTACCTGCTCCGAGCAGACAAGAGCAACCTCACTGTTGCATTTACCAGTGTGCAGACAGCTTTCTAGCGATATTTCTTATTAACCAATTGAACAACAGACAGGCAGCATCACTCACCAGGAGATGACTAAGACTAAATCCATTTCACTAATTAAGAGAAGAATTTGGCAGGATAATCATTAGCATTCCACCTCTCTCCCAAGGTGTTTTCTAACCTACAGACTTCCAAGGCACTTAAGCACTATAACATGAAACAATGCATATCTAATATTGATTACATTTTAACTCGAACTAAAAACGGTTGTTTAGATCAAACTGCAAAGCAAAGAAGGAGATTTAAGGCATGTACAGAGTCAGCCCTTCACCTTGGCTTCCTTGGCACTGCTGGAACCCTTCCCCTCTGTCTTCTTCTGCTTGGAAGAGGAGCTGCTTTTGCTGCCACTGCTGCTCTCCTTGCCCGGGTTGCTGCTGGATTTTAGGGATGATGACTGACTGACCGTCCTCTTCCGGGAGCCATGTTCCTGCTTGGAATCTTTCTGTAGGACTGGGGCAGCAGGGGATGGCAGCAAATCCTTCTCTTTAACAGCACTCGGCTTTGAAGACCTGGACAAAAGGAACAAATTCAGGGCTATGGTTTCTTTCCGTAAAAAAAACAAACCCAAAACCAACGCAACAAAAACAACCCAAAAAAGTCACCACATAAAACTTTGGATTTTTTAAACTAAAAAACTTTGGTTTTTAAACAAGGTTTTTTATCATTAGACCTAGCAAACCAGCTATGGAGAAAAGCAGAATAATTTTGGAGAGTAAGTTTCTCCAAAGCCAGATTGAACTCGTTTTCACCATTTTATTTGTTCTGACCTGAAAACACAGGCAAACCCAGACAAGTTCTAACCATAAAACCACACCCCTACACCAGTTTTTTTTTTTAAAAAAAACCACCCTGAACACTCACAATTTCAGCACTGGAAGCCAATGCCAGCGCCAGGCTGTCTGTGCAGACCAGCCAGCCAACAGCTCCAGGGAAAGATGCTCCAGATAAATCTTTGGAACCCAGGGAATGGGAAAACTTCCTCAGTGCAGCCTCTCAGGAGACTCTTACCTTGGCTACTGAGGGATGCTGTTGGTTATTCCTGGCTTCCCATAATTATTATTTCTATAAAATCCTAGTTTCACTTAATTAAATGTCCTTCAGAGAACTGGACTGGCAAGCAAGGAAGTATCAGAAATAATACATAAAAAAGCAGAATCAAGCTATAAGTGTATCCCTTCATTCCACATCTGTTTCCTAATAAACACTAAGACACTGTTTAATTCGGGAGGAGCAAGCAAGAGTTGTAGCATCTGATGTGCTGCAGCTTCTCACATATTTGTAATTTGGCAATTATGCACTACAAGTATTTTCCATGACACAATTATACCAGTTTTCAACTGCTTGAGCTGAAACAGCAGTTTTAAAAGGCAATTGAAAAAAAACTTACTCTTTTCTGTGAATTAACACTGACTAAGAAATAAATCAAATAAATCAATTGCAAAAAGCATGGGAAATTCAGAAATAACGTATTAAACAGTGTTCCTGATTTGCTAGTTCTGTATTACTTTGCTTTTGGGTCACTCTCACTTTTCTTTAGCTAAAGTTCAAGCTACATTGATATACATGAGGCTAAATCCACGGATTCAAAGCTCATTGCCATCAGGTTCCCAGACAAAGCCACTTGTGTAATTTATTCCCAGTTTACAAACTTCCTAAATGGAGAATTATCAGATTGGGGTAATATAAAGGCACAGATTTTGCAAGATCAAAAAGCTGGCTGCAGAGCTGATTTCTAAACCAAACCCAAACCCCACTGTGTATTAGAGAAAACCAGGAAGCAGATATTCCCTACTACATCAACCCTTCACAGGAGGGGTCACATGACTTCTGTTAAGTAACACAATTATCCTTGGCCAGTATTTTTGGGTACGGAAATTAATTTCCACCAACTGACACTAGAAACTCTGAAATAAATTTGTTTGAAGGGTAAGAAATAATGAAATTTTATGAAATCATTGAGAAAACACTGGGGATGGGGGAGAGAAGAGGGTGGAGGCAGGCACCATCCTCTCCATGAGGACTCTGAGCCTTCAGTGCTGGGAACAGCCACGATACTCACTCCCTACTGCTGGAAGTCTTGTGTCCTGATGGAGCTTTTTCTTCCAGTTTCGTTTTCTTGCTTTCACTGGCTCTGTTTTCATCCTCGTTCTGAGTAAAGCAAACAAGAAATACATCCAGCAAATAACCACATTTACAGCTTCACTGAGAGTGGCAATATTTCGCATTGAGACCTCATTTAGCAGGTGTTTTGCAGTGTACAGAGTAAAATACACACAACAGACCACAAAAACACATCCTACAGCATCTAATCCTTATCAAATATTTGACCAGACCCTGATATTGGAACAAAATGAAAAACCAAGTCTGGCTGCTAAATTACAACCTGCACAAAAGCAGTAGCAGCCAAGTTGTTCATTTTAGCACAAATATAATGTCATCATGAAACACCAGGAAAATCTGCCAAAGGCTTTGGCGAAGATCAGGAGACAGATTTTATGTTGTGGGGTCCAAAGAGTGTCTTATGAATGCCAGAAAAGGGTAAAAATCTAATCAGCCTACTAAAGTAAGCTCAGAGATGTTGGAGACTATATATTTATACAAATTTAATCCTAAAGTCAAAGGGTCTTCAAGGTAAGTTTCTCACATGTCTTCATGGAGCACAGGAGGGATCAATACAGTGAATAGAATGGAAAATGGGGCCTCACAGAGAAAATACTCTGGTAACACACCCCAGACTCAAACCCAAAAGGTTTTGGTTTTGTTACACTGATGCTGCAATCCTGAGCCTTGTGAGCAAGGAAACACAGGGCAAATAACGAGTAGAAACCAAGTGGTGCCAGTTGTGTTTGGAGCACTCAAACCTAAAACTGGAGGGGTGGGGAAAAGGTGAGTTCTTTAGTTGCCTCACACAGGATTCCATCCTCTCTGGTGGTGCCAGGAAGCATCAAAGTGATCGGAGGCATCACAACAATGACCCACCAGACTATTTCCTGGGATAAAGCCTAAATTAATTGGTCTTACCAAAGCTTTCTGGTTTAGATGTAAGAGCATAGATCTTTAATGCTCTGACTCCAAATGTGCACTGAAAGGCACAACTGGCCAAAGAAAGAGAAGTCAGTGAATTCAGACCCATTGGAGCATGTGGGTGCATTCGCAGGATCATCAGGAATTGTACAGCAACACTTGCAAAAAATAATTACTCACTGTACTGGTCGGTTATCCCCCCTTTTTACAAACAAACAAACAAAAAAAAAAACAGCTCATTTTCTCACTTCATTTCCTTATCCAGAGAAGGCAGGAAGCTTAGTTAGGAACAGTACAGGACAAATCTCTTATTGCAGTTACATGTCAAGTCTCCTGGATGACATTAATTTCAGCAAGTGATCAAGTTTACTTTAGTTGCTCAGCAGGAAAACTGGTTTAACTGAAATCATCTATCCCCTCAGATGACACTCTGAATGATTTCACAGAATCCTTGGATTGCAGATGTCAACAAAGTCTCACAACCACTGCCAAATCCCTGTCAAAATCAGAGTGCAATTCAGAGTAGAACAGGAATTTTTGAGTATCTGACCCAGGGGCTTCATAGTCCTAAATTCATGGAAACCAGACATTAATAAAAAGCTGAGAGTGGACAGTCCCAGGTTTGCTGTGGCCTTGGGCTGAGGTTTCTAAAAGCAGTTTAAAACTACACCATCAATTACTTCTCATATCCCCAAGAGTGCTATTCCTCCCCTGATTCCTCTCCATTTTACTGCCCCCAGCCATTTCTGCTTTTTAGTTACAGTTGAAAAGATTAAATGCTTTTTTGGAAAATATAAAGTATTACTATGGGGAGATCCTGCTCCCAGTAAAGCAGCACCCCAAGATCATGTTTTCTGCTGCTGCCACACCCCCCAGGTGCAGTCCTGCCTCATCCCTGATCCTGGCAGTAAGGCAATTCCATGGTTCAGGGAGCTGATCCAGCTGAAAACTGACTTTTTGGGTTTTTTCCCCAGGTGGATTTTCCATTGGATCAGCCGCTTGTGCTGGCCTGCAGAGCACCAGGAGCTGGCGCCAGGTCAAGGGGAAGCAGGAGAGGGCTGGATGCAGAGCTCAGAGGCACAGAACGTGTGTCACCTCCGTGAGCTCTGGCTACAGGGCTAACACTGCTACAGGTGTGTCCTTCCTGCACAAGAAAATCCCAGCAGTCTCTCCTGTGACAGCACAGGGATGATCCATGTGTTCTACACATACAGGTAGCAAAGCCACTCCCAAATCGCTCAGTCACACTGAGGTGTGATCTGCACTCTGGGATACACACAATCCACTGTGGGCTGAGATAACAGGAAAATCTCTCTACAAAATTATCACCTGTTTGTGTTTCCTTTTGCCTTTTGTAGAACTTTTGTCCGACGGCTGTTTCTGGGATTCCCTGGGGTGCTTCTCCGGGGCGCTTTTCTTCTCCGCTTTGGGTGCATCAGCATCCTTGTAAGGCTTCCCTGGTATTCGGGATAAGAGGCTCAGGTCAATCTTCACAATGAGTGGGTACCTTTCATCAGGATCACTGAGTGGTGAAAGAAGCTCTTTCTCTTCCATAGGAGAGAACATTCTTTGCCGAAAAAAGCTGTCATCCTCCTCCATGGAAGATTTAACAGGAGTCCTATTGCTCTCAGAGTATTTGGGTGTTTGTGATGAAGGAGGCAGACTCTCATTTTCATCTGAATCAGAGGATGAGGTATCTGTTTCGATGAATTCCCTGGATTTCTGGGCAGATTTGCTTGAAGCCTTGTATTTCTTTTTCTCTGTTGTAGGCCGAGGGGAAGACTTGGGCTCTTTCTTTATATTGGGTTTCCTGGAGCCTTTCGTGGCTGCCTTATGCCTGTTTGAAGGGATATTTGTTGCCATGTCTACTGGGGTTTCACTTTCTATTTTAAGACCTCCTCTAGGCTCTTCCACAGATGTCTTTTCTGCTTTCTTGGGCTGTTTTTTCCCCACAGTCCTCCTCTGTGCCGAGCTGTCGCTCTGGGCAGGTGATTTCTGCCTGCCCCGACTGCTCTCCGAGCCCTTCTGGGTGGGTTTGGAATCTCGCCCTGGTGTAGAAGAAATGGAATCCTTGGATCCACCTTGATCAGTGTACCCACTCCCTGTGCCCTGATCCCGTCCCTCTTTTTTATAGCCTTGGGAAGATGGGATATTGCTGTCCACGGAAGAAGCTGGTGACACTTTATGGGAATTAACCTTGTTCAACCAGTTATCCAGTTGCCACTTGTTTGTTGGTGGTGGCTCTGGCTAAAAACAAATGAAAAAACAGAGTTAGATAAAACGTATCATTTTTCATTATGTTTCTTCCATCTTTTCCACAGAACAGCTGCAAGATGGTGCAAGCCAAAGCAAGAGGTATACCCAAAAACCGGAGATAAATCATAAATTAAATACAAGTACAAATAAGAGCTCAATTTTCCCTTAGTCTGGAGCAGCTGCTATCAACAGGCAATATTTGATATCACAATTTTTTAAGGTGTTGTTACCATACTTAACTTCTGCTTTCCAACAGACAACTGGTGGCAAAAAACACTTCAAACATCAAGTGAAAGTTTATACAGAGAATTCTCATATCCAGATACAGATACTTCAGCAGAAGAACAGTTCCTGCTTGAAAAAGGACCCACATTGGTCTGTTTACCTTTTTCCAGCAGTCTGAGAATTGATTAATCTTTCCTGTGTTAAAGCTGAGTATTAATGCCAAGCACAGGTCAAACCCTACCTCGGGGGATGCACTCTGGGATGGTTCATTGGCTTCACTGTCACTGGAACTGCTTTCACTCTCCGAGTCAGACCCTGAGCTGCTTTCAGAGCCACTGTGGCTGCTCGAGTCATCCCTGGAGTTATCTGCTCCTTCACTGTTATGCTGGGAAGGTTCAGAATTACTGAAAGAAAAAGGGTGAAAAATGAACATTAACCAAGCCCCAAATATATTCTAGAAATCCTCTCGTTAGAAATTACAGAATGTAGCATTTTAATCAACATTCACTAGAAAACTCAACATCACTGAACACAGTTCACCCTGGAGACAACCAGCCTCTGGTTTTTCCCCCTTCCCAAAGCAGTCAGTGTAATTTTCAGGATAGACACTATTTAATCACTAATTAAATTCTGATCACCTTTCACTTTAACACAAGACAAAGGAAAAAAATTAATTCTGGAAATGCACTCAAGCCAAGAGTGCTGACTGGGCTGAATATCCCCCCTCTCCTTCCTATGCTGCAATCCCCCAGGAATTCCGACCTTCCAGGTGTGCTCCTTGGCACCGTCTTATCGCAGTCCTGCAAGTAAGAAAAATAGCATGAAGCTTCCAGAAGTTATTTTAGGCTTGTATATACAATTAAGTTGCAAAACATCAATGTAGAGCCTTTACATTTTGTAATAAAGCATCTTCACTCAGAATTTGCAGCAGCTTAAATTTATCTGCATTTTCCTTACACAGAAAGAAAAACAGAATTATTTGCTCCAGGTTTTCACCACAAATCTCTGTATTTTGGCTACAGTTGTGTGAGTTCCCAATTCTACCACTAATTAATATCATGTTTCCATCTTTTTGAATCAGATGATTCAGCATTTCACAACAATATGCCTGAGATGCCCAGGGTACTTGGAGTTAACTGACTAAATGTATTATCTCCAAGTTTTCCACATGAAGAAAATCAAGAGCTAGAACTGGGAATAAAAGAAACACCAGAGGAGTCAAGTTACTGCTGGGCAGCACAGAGATACAGGTGTTTTTATTTCACATGCTAAGGGCCATTTCTGGCAGAAGCTGCACAAAATTACAACTAAAAAGAGTAAAAAAGATACTTTTGGATAAAAATGAAGGTGTTGCTGTACTCCCAGCGACACACACAGCAACCCTCATGGTCCCAAACCACTGTCCCAAGGTACCAGCGCACAGAGATGTTCACACCACGAAATCTTTAGCTGGAATGGCACAACATGAAGGCTCTATCTTAAATAATGAGCTGCTATTTATGTTTAAAAGTACACTATTGCCATTTAATGTTCAGAGAAAGCCCGTGTGAAATCAGTAAACAAGAATTTCTAGATAAAAGCATAATGTTTGCACAAAACAATTCTCTCCCAAGATTACACTTAGGAATACCCGAGGTTTGTGTAAAAACATTCCAGTAGATTTCAGTTTCTTAATCTCAAACCTCCTGTTAAGCTGCTCAATTTGTTGCAGGACTGAACTACAAATGAATTTGGTGTTTTTTTGGAGCTCTGATTTAAGGAACATACCTGCTCTCCATCGCTGTCTTCACTACTGCTGAGTTTTAAGTCATCTTTCAACATACTAAGTAAAAGGGAGAAAGTGAGACAAGTTTTTCCAGGTACTTTAATTAACTTTCAAAGCATTCTTCTAGATTTCAACATGCCACTGTTTATCCTACAGAGAGGCTGCGTGGGTGAAAGCCACCAGATACCACTCAAACATTTCATGTTTAAGAATGGTGAGTTGAGTCATTCTTTAGAGAAGAATAAGGATTCAGGTACTTTGACTCCTTAGTCCACTCTGTTAAATTTAGAAAGGAAATTTGACACAATTTACTGATGTGGGAGGAGGCAACTTGTATATGTTCAACTTCTTACACACAATGGCTAAGAACAAGGTTTTAAATGGAATAAAGAGAGCCAACACCAGTGGCTACTTCCTGTCTTGTGGCAACAGTGCAACTGTCCTAAGCCATAATTAATTATTATTATTCACAGCAGTAATTACTTATGGCAGTCATACATACACACACTATTTCACAAGACTGAAAATACATGAGGAAAATGAAAACAAGTAACAGGGCGTTTTTATGATTACTGAGAAACGTATTTTATTATAAAAATAAAACATCTTACTCTGTCTGGTTCGGTTCGCATCTGCAGAAAGAAAATAAGAAAGGATTAGAAGCCTAATACTTCTGAGTTTCACAGCAGACTCTAGGATATTGTTCCTGAAATATTTGTCACTGCTATCCTTTTTCTAAAAAATTAATTTATCTCATTTTTAAAGGCTTTTTTTTTTACCAGATCAAAATCACTTAAAAAAATAATAAAACATTTAAAGCTGTACTGTCTCAGTAGACATCATCTAAACTTTCTTCCCATGCATCCCAGCTCAGCATGTGTCCAGTGTTGCCCCTTGTTCTCAAATGTTCTCACATTCCCCAGCTTTGGAAATAGCACAGTTCCTTCTCAGCATCTTCTTAAACTGCATGTTCGGGGGAAGCTTACTGTAAATTTGTGTTAATTGAGGGGGGTTTCTTTTTGTTCTAGTTCTTTCCTTTAGGCCACGTGCTTTTTAACCTTACCGATTCAGTGGCAGAAGAACCAAACTTAATTCTGTGATTGCATCCCAACAAACGGTAACTGAGAGTAAGTTTTCAGTCTACAATCACTTCCATTAACATATAACCAGATGGAAAATATTTATTTTTATGGGCATATTTGTTTGGAAGCAATCTTTTAACTGCATATAACTGATTTTTAGGTATGAGAACGGTGGACTACAGACATCTAGAATATTCCAGTTGTTTTTGATTTTTTCTGTGTTGCTGTGTCTGCGTCCACAACTAATAGAAGTATTTGTCTGTGAATTAAAAGACTGAGCAGAACAAACTTCTCCAGATCCCATATACAGTTTTCTGTCTCCTCCAATCCAAAACCTTTCCTTATCCTGTATTTGTGACACCTACAAGCTGCTTCCAGTTAAAAACTCTGCAAGGCAGACATTTGGTAAGTCCTGTCCCCTTCTTCAGCCAGCCAAGGAGAGGATGCTGAAGTGTCTGTGCAAGAACTGCCATGTTCTACTAAACAGCCACTTTCCAAACCTCTTTTAAAAAACGACCACTGTTTGTGGAATGTTTTCTCAACAGCTACTTACGATTTGGATTGATGACCGTTGGATGTTTTGGATGAAGGATTATACCGCTCTAGAAGAAGAAAAAAAGAAATGCACAGTTGAAAACTCAGGCAGCAAAAGAAGCCACTCCAAAGCTGCCACAAGGACAGAACCATGGATAAACCATGAACAGCTGAGGAGACAGGAGGGAGCAGCAACCAGGTGACTCGAGGCACAGCCTCCCACAGACTGAAGGAGGGAGGGAATGCAGAAGCAAAGTACTAAATACAGCAAATAGTTTAATCAAGAAATTCTAGAAAATCATTTAGATCATTGTTGTCTAAACCAATGTACACTTGGTTTGTTATTAATGTTGTGAAATCTGTTTCAACTATTGCCCTCTACACACAGGGTATGGGATATGGATCTGTTTCAGAATCCCTACACTGCTTTTGAGTGGATGAGCAACCCCCACATCCCAAAACCTGACTCAGACACCAATTCTGACAATAGGAATATACACTGAGAGAATCTGCTTTTCAGTTTGGTTTTTCTCCCCTTCCCTTTTCTTTAACCCTGGCAAAAACTGCCCGTAGCTCAACAGAAACAAGAAGTGCAGCTGTTTAAAGCTTTCCAGAAATCCAAACAGAAGCTGAAAACTGGCTCTGTGCTTTAACTAACCTTCTTCTTCCTTTACACACCTAAAGACCAGCTGCTCCTATAACGTGAGCCTATGGTTTAGCATTATAGAATTAAGCTTTAATTTGTTTCCTTAATTCCCCACTGTATCAGGTGTTCACATTAAGCTACTTGTGAATATCTAAGAATAAACCATTCTTCTTTTATTATTTAAGCTGTTTAATCACTTCAAGAGGGAGTGGAAAGACTTTTGGAAGGTAACAGCACAAATCTAACTCAATTTTAGCTGGTATGTTACCTGTGCTAAGTGTTACTTTCAGCAATATTTAAAATAATGACATAGCTAAAAGAAATAAAAGTTACTTTTGTCTAAAATCCCAAAAATGCATCCTGGGGTGAGAAATTCAAGGACATTACTATGCATATCATCTGAGTTCTTGACCAGTTCTCTCTCTCGATTTTAAAATGTCAGAGTGAAAATGAACAGTGAAACTGAAATGTGCTTTTTCTACTGAACATAAGTAAAAACACTATTTTGGTTTCTAATGTCCCCAAGCAAAGAGTTGGGTTTTTAGAAGTGTTTTGTTTTAGTACTCAGCTATTTTTAATTCCATCAACCATGGAGGCATTTTTAAAAGAATTAGAAAATGTGAATAATTTAAAAATACTTATTTTTTCCTAGAAAACACCACCCTTGCAACTCAGTGATAACTTTCTGTATCTGAACAAGAAACACAAGAGAAAATCAAGCAATTGTTTTATAGATTAAAACTTGAGAAAGCAGAGAAAATCAGACTCCATCTTATGACCAATCTGGAAAATCTCGTTCCCTAAAAAACATGACATCTTAGGAGATGTTGAGAATACTGAATGGCAACCAAAGCATTAAACATATTCCAGGAAGTTTAATGTACTCACTCTGTTCTCCAGTGCCAAAACTGGACTGCTGAGATTCCTGAGGGAAGAAAAGATCACAAGTGGGTTTGTTTTTTTCCTCACTGGGAACTTTAACATACTTACAACCAGGCTGTAAGGAAGATATTCTTTCTACTTCAAGGATGTCACCTAACCTTGAAAAAGGGGAAAAAAAACTAACAACATCCAGAAAGGGATCATTTCTGTGGGCCCCAGAGCAGCCCAGGTGAGGAGCTTCCCACTCCTGTTCCTCAGCACTGCTCACCCACATCCTTGCTGAGCAGCTGCACTGCACTGCAGCTGAAACTCCAAAATCCATCTGTAACTTCCATAAATCCCATCTCCCTGTATGTTTAGCACAAAGAGGAACTGGTCAGGATGTTTGTTTATGCTCCTCATACGCAAACTTTGCTGCTTGTTTGTTTTCCTCCAAACCCTTTTCTCCTGGTTTTTCCTTTTCCAGGCACACTCAGCACCGTGAGGGACAAGCAACGAGGACAGGAAAAACCTCTCAACAAAAAAGTTCTCTCAGCCACAAAGGAGCCTAAGGGACAACAGGAGATTAAATCATGACCAGCTCTGCACACTCTGCCCAAAAGACTCCACGTGGGTCCCCGGTAAATCCAGCCAGGCCTGGGTGGCCAACACAGCATTCCCAGAACAGCCAGAACTCCATGAAATCACACAACTCCCTTGTCCAAAAGCCAATAAACAATGATATTAGAGATTCACAGAATGGTTTGGGTTGGAAGGGACCTTAAAGCTCGTATTGTCCCACCCTCTGCCATGGGCAGGGACACCTTCCAATACCCCAGGTTGCTCCAAGCCCCATCCAACCTGGCCTTGGACACTCCCAGGGATGGGGCAGCCACAGCTTCTCTGGGCAACCTGTGCCAGGGCCTGCCCGCCCTCACAGGGAAGAATTTACTCCTAATATTCACTATCTCTAGCTGTGAGAGATAAAGCCTTGCAAATTTTAGCACTTGTATCACCCCAGTTCTGACTCCCAAGACACAGCAGATCATAAACTTTGTTTAAACCCTAAAATATTGTTCCAACAAACAAATACACGGTACTCAGTAGTACTGAGCTACTGAAAACCCACTTCCAGGCTGGAGTGCCTTTTTAAAATAGGACCTTCCTGACCTCATTTTAAAATGAGGACAACTGCTGGCCCCAGAAATACAAATTGAGTCAAATATTTTCCATGTTCAGTTATATACACGTTTTACTTAAATGCAATGGCAAACCAGAACTGCAATAAAACAATGAATTCCATTTTTTCTGGTTCACCTGTGAACCAGTTTTCCCACAAAGCCAAGTCGGTGCCAGGCAATTTACAAAATGGAAGTTTTTAAACACACAAAGGCTTTACACAGCAAAGCACAGTAAAGATGTTTTCAATTTCCCTTAACTTTGTCTTTCTAAAGTAGCAGCAGTTGCAATAATGCATTGAACAAGTATTTTGTTGATGGGGAACTTGATAAGGAACTTTCCTTGAAAGGTGTTTCAAATGCCTCTGATCTTTACTAACTGAAAGAAAGGAAGGGACAATAAAAATAAAATTAACCTCTGTTTAAAGTGCAAAGCAAAGATGGAGAGAAGTCTTGTGAATTCAGTAGAAAGCAGCCGCCTGGTTTTCATCTTTTACACAGGTACAAGATAAAATAAAACCTGGTTTTCATCGTTTACACAGGTAGGAGGAGGGCAGGGGTGATTCCCTGATTCCCTTTTGCCACTGGCAGCTCAGAGAAGCCAACAAACTAAGGCAAAAAAGATGTGATGACCACACAATAATCAAACACGACACCTCCAGAGCCACTGCACTGAAGGGAGCATGGGACGGGGAACTGGCACCCCTTTACCAGCACATGGATGAGGAATTCTGCACAACACACCTGCCTAATTCCTTGCTTTTTAGTCAACCTCCTACTTGGAAGGCAAAGCACAGGCTCTCAGCTAAGTGTATTTTAATGAGGTGTTATAGTTAAATGTGCAACTTTTTCCAACTCTCTTGCCATCTATTGAATACATATTTCTTTAAGAAACTCAGAGATCAAAAAAAAAAAAAAAAGAGCTCTACTTTCAACTCCAAAGACATTTACAGCAGCAGCTTCTAAAGCTCTGCTTCAGAAAGAAATTCAAAACAACTGAAAGGAAGGAAACCCTTTTAACCAAAATATAATAGTCTGCTGAGGTTACACAGGGAAGACACTTAAGCAGGGAACAAAAAGTATGACAGAAAAACGTGGAGAGAGGAACTCTCCAGCTGGACAGGACGGCACTGGGGGCAGGATTCCCATCTCACAGACCTGGCTGTGGTGAACGGGACCCATTTCCATTTCGTAAGTGAAATGTCAGGTCAGACCTCGATTTCATTTCTCAGAGGGAAGTTTCTGTGTTACAGCAGATGAAGGGATCCGACGGCTGGCCCTGGTGGCTCCGGGAGGAATGGAGGAACCTGGAGGCAGAATCTGCCTCTCCGGAGATGCCCTCAGGCTCCGGCGAAGGTACAAAAGCTGCCAAGCCTCCCATGGTGCTGGGAAACAAAAGCCTTCCCCCCTCTAACAAACAGCTGGAGTTTTTTAATATATTTTATAAACATGCCAGTATTTTTGGAGTTTTTGACTGTGAGCCCATGGATAAAATTACAGAGTGTTAGGTCACGGGATAACATTTTTTTATCAGGGCTCAGGAATCTACGTTTTTTTCATAGTATCCATAAAACTTTCCCTGACCTATTTTCATGGAGTTTTATCTCCTGATTCAAAGACTTCCTGGTAACTATTAGATATATTTAGAGTAATCAGAGAGGCCCCAATCAGGAGTTTCGGTTCCTTCGAGTTACTAACTCTCTACACACAGGAAAAGTGATTCCATCCCAACAGTCTGACAAATAAAATCAAGTGGTCCACCAAAGGGAGCTTAATTTTGTGTGAGCCGGAAAAACACATCAACTTCTGCACACAGGAGGAATCCTGTGAAACACTTCAGCATATGACTTGTAATAAATGGAGCACAGCATTAAAGAGAGGAGCTTTCCTACAACAGAAATGCTTGATTAAAGTAAACCACTGTTTTGTTTTGTTTGGTGAATTCTGCTCTGGGCCCAGACTGCACAAGCCTATGGCTCACTAACTCACTGGAATTCTGCAGAGCTGCTGCTGCCAAGAATGACAGAGGGGAGAAGGCAGAGGAAATTATAGGCTTTGGATGCAGAGAGAGAAGCTGACAGAGTTCCATGGCTAAGATGTGCAGGCACAAAATAAAAAAGCTGGCAGAAAGTCAAGAGACTCAGAGCAGCCATAAATGGAATTTTTTGCAAACTGGGTGAAGAAACACAATCCAGGTTGAGAGGTTCAAAAAGCCCTACAACCCATCTTTTCTGTTCAAACATTAACACAACTGTGCAGTCCTACGTAGTTTCTCCCTGTCTCACAGATGCGTGGATTTCTGCACACCTCCCTTCTCCCCAAATGGAGTCAAATGCCAGGGAAACACAGAAATAAGCAATTCCAGCAATGCCACAGCCAAGTGTACTCAAAATGCAAAGGGAAAACATCTCCCCAAAGCTTCAGGAGTATTCCAAGCAGTGGAATAAGGACTTTTGTTGATGAGGAAAGGTGTGGAATTTCTTTCTTTATCATAAAAGGTATGAATTATTTCCAGGTTGACAAGTTTATATAAAACACAGCAAATAAACCCTGACCAAAAGTAGTATATGCAAGATTAATACTGATCTGATGTTAAGAAAATAGATGACAGGATTTATTTTCTAGATGTGCCTTCCAAAGTAAAGCTGAGAACTGAGTGGCGTGTTCTGCATTTTTTGATCACTGGAGAGAAGCACAATGCAGTGAGACAGGAATATGCCACACAGAGGGTGGTGACAGCAGGACTGCCCGTGGCTCTGGCATATCCAGCCAGGATGAGAACCTGAACTCAGACCAGTCTGTGGGACTTTTGTGGACATGCACTTCCAACATGGACCTGGAACCTTTGGCTGTAAGAAGGTAATGTCAAATCATTCACATAAGATGATGGGTTTAGACAGATTACATTAGCGACCTCAGTGAGAAAGTTTTCTTAAAATTATTCACTCAACTTTTCTGTTTTGGGAAGAAATTTGGATTAAACAGGAAAATGAGAGCAGCAAGTGGTGCTTTAGAACAGCAGCAGGTCAAAGAAAGCACAGTCTCAATTATTACAAAGGTAACTTTTAAAAGACAGTGTGATTTCTTCAGTCTGAAACTATGCCAAGTTAGGGGTGGAGCACCCCAATTCCAGAGATATGTTGAGTCTGGAGAAAAATCCTATTGTTGAGTTGAATCTTTTACTGGCAATCAGCAGATACAGGAAACAAACCATGAATTCCTGGATGAGTCAGGAATCTCCAAGCTGGGTTTTACCCATAGCTATCTCCCCTGTCTATCCATGGGCTCTCAGGATCCTGCAGGCTGCAAAGCTGCTCTTCAAGGCAAACAGTTCCCAGTGCCAGTGTGTCCCAAAACCCACAGCCGGGGCTGCCAGACCCACCCCTGGGGAAGGAGCAATAGAACTCTGTCCTCAGAGGTGTCAGCTCCAGCAGGTCTCCTGGAAATGTGCCCTGGGCTGTCAACAGCAGCAAAGAGGTGGATTTATCTTTAGAATTAACAGCTTAAACCCTTCAGTAGTTATTAAGCATACAAGAGGTTGGGAAGAGGGTCTTTTAAAACAAGTGATCTAAACATTTCTTTAGCAAAACATCTGATTTTTAAAAGGCTTTAATTTTTTGTAACTGAAAATGTAAAAATCTCTTAGAAATGGACTTCAAAATTAAGAGGAAAACTCGGTTTATGCAGAAAAATACATTTAAGTTTCTCAGCATTTACCAGTCAGACTCTGCTCCTTTGCTACACGGAGGGGAACTTGGTTCCACATTAAGTGGTGCAAAGCAGTTCCCTAACAGGGAAAAGGCTCAAAGGCATTTTCAAGCTTCAAAAATATCCTGAAGGTTTGAATTTATGAGAAAAAAAAAATTAAAAAAGGAAAGCTTTATTACAGACAACTTTGCAAACTTCTGTGTGTGCAAACCAAAGGAAAACTGAGCACATTCCTCATAAGGCCACTGCTGACAAGTGGTGTGAAGCAAAATGGAGAGATACAAAGCACTGAAACAAATCCAGATTATACAGAATTGAATGTGAGAGTTCCAAAATCCAGATCTTCAACAGGAGTTACTTTCACAACAGCATTCAGTATTTGACTACAGCACTGACCTTTGTTGGAAAGGGGAATTTGGAGGGTTCAGTTTTGCACGGTGTATGGATTGCAGTCAGTGGAGGGGGCCAGGAGTGGCTCATCTCCTACAACCACAACAACAAAATGTTAATAAAATTAAAGCAAAGATGTCATTACAATCTGAATTTGAATGGTAATCCCATCTCTCAAGTCTCAGTTCACTGTTCGCCCTTCACTAAGATTTATATTCAAATCTCTATTTCCCAAATGTGCAACAAAGACTTTACACGTAAACAGTTTAAAATTCAGGTTATCCATGAGAACACATATGGCATGTAAACTTGAATTTTAAATTGTTATCCTTGAGAACAGATAGTTAAGGCATAAATCAATAAACTTGGTTGGCCTGAACATAATAAACTGCAGTACAAGCCAGTCAGATCATTTCAGACTGTGAAGAGCACATGTGGGATACAGGGGCAGAAGGAGAATCCTAGGAATGGGAAGCCTGCAGAGTTTAAGGAAAAAGGGAAAAAATCAAATGCCTGAAGCTGGAAAGAAAGTGCCTTGTATTCTTTTAGAGCATCTCCAAGGACTGTGGAGTACTGAAGGTCAGAGGAGATGGCAAGGCATGGAAATGCTCAAGGGGGTCCTGATGATCCTTATCTGAGGGCAGGGACAGGGGAGCACAGGAGGGGTAAAAAGACTTAGGAAAACAATCCAGGTAGGAGAGAGGGGAAGTTCTGCCATGGGGTAGCAAAACATTTACTATACTCTAGAAAGATCTCAGAATTAAGGACTGTATTCTGATGGAAGAAATGGATAGTTCTGATTACCAGGGAGGGAGGAGGCATAGAAGAGTGGGAATGCAGTGAGGATATCCAGGAGATGATGTGCACACCCACAACACCCACTGCCCAGCTCTGCTCCCAGTTCTCCCCAGTCTCCCTGTGCTAGAGGAGCACCTGAGGAGCCCTCCTGTAACAACCTGCAGCCAAGGCAGTTTGAAAGGCACTAATAACTGCAGAGTCCCTCCCCTCCTCAGGAATATTAGTATTTTCAACAAAGAAGTGATGAAGAAGAGCACAGGGAACTTACTTTGAGGATTTCATCCACGCAGCTCACCTCACCAGATGCTGATGCCTACAAATAAAAACTTAAGGTTAACATCTCCCAAAGCAAATTTTCCAGGGACTAGAAAGAGTTAAAAACAAACTTCACTCCATATCATGACTCATATGGACTCTACATAGACACAAACAGCCCTTGCTAATTCCTTTCATCAATTTTAATATCAGATAGATCCTCGTTTTTATGGCATGAGTCACATCCAGTTATGAAAAGCAAATACATGAGATCTGTAACAGTGACAATGATCTCTTACTTTTTCACTCAACAGTTAAAGTGATCACAGGCAGTCAGTGATATTAAAAAGTTCAAGAGAGGGGAAAGAGAATTGCAGCTTTCTATCATTTCCTGGAAGAAGCCACAGGATAATATCTTGAATTCAAGTGCAGGATGATGAATGCACAGGAATGACAAACTGCATTCCCAAGTAAAACACACATTACAGAGTGATTCCAGAGACAGCAGTAATTACCAAACTATGAATCTTCTGCACCCCTGACTGCCACAAACAGAAAGAAGCAAAGCTACTACAGGATTCACTGCATCAGCATTGACAGGGCAAGTTTTCACAAATAAAATCATTCCTAATTTCCTTACCTGTGTGCTGGATCTTATTTTGCTATTTGTTGAAATCCCAGGAGCCAGGGCTTTTCTCTGGCTACCATGATTCAAGCAGTTAAACAGGAGATGCAACAAGATTTTATCACTAGGGAAGGCACTCTCCTTGACAGTGAGCTGGAGTCAGAGTGTGTGCCTTAATGAGTCAAGAATCACCAAACTCCTAAAAGCTGTTAACCCAATAGTATTTTCTATCCAGCATGACCAATAAAAGTTCTGAACCCTGTACAATTTCGTGCTTTAGGGCGAGCTTCTTTTCCCTAGGTAAAGGTATAATAATCACATTTAGTAATTGCTACACACTTCAGAAGAAAATCTGATACAAGCAGATATTATCAACAAGTCTAAGTCTACTGGGCTCCCAGTAACAATGTCAGTATCCAGCTTATCAAAGTATTTGTGAATGTCCTACTATTTCACTGACTTCTGACTACAGAAATACCGGATGAAAATTAGCCTCTCTGGGTTATCTCACCCTTCCTGAATGTCTCAGCCTTTACTTTATAAAAATCCCAGTATCCATATGGAAGAAGCAGAAGAAAAAAAAATCTACTACTTTTGTATGTTCCCCATAGAAAATAAAGCCTTCACTGCTTATGGTTAAGGTGCTTTGTGTAATAAAAAACACAGTGTTTACTAAAAGCTCAATTTTGGTTAGGTAGATGAGGATTTTAAAGAAGCTGGAAAATCCCAGCCCAAATGGATTTGCATTTCAGAAGCCAGGGAACAGCCAGCAACTTACATCCAGTGGTTGAGAGGGAATTTTCAGCTTGGTTAGGTGGGCTTTGCTGCTGGGCTTCAGCTCGTTCACGGCGCTGCTGTGGGTCTGACTGCTGTAGTGTTCCGAGGATAACTTTGGTTCCATGGACTCCTGCCCATCCATCGGCCTGACGTACGCAGTGGGTTTCTGTAACATTGAACTGGACTTGGACATTAGTGACGGTGGAAAAGACTGATTAGAGTGTTGTCCACTTGAAAATGAGGGTACACGGGAGGGAGAGTCCCAGTTGGCATCAGGATCCCGGGGCGATTTTGACCGCTGATGTTCTTTGCTGTGGTGGTCATTCCCATGAGATCTCGAATGGCTGGAGCTCAAGGAGGAGACAGCAGGTGGTTTTGCAGGGCTGGAGGAACGGGGTTTGGAGTGCTCAGACCCATGCTGGCTTTTTTTCCTGCTGCTGCCGCCGTAGGAGTCGCGGTCGTGCCGCTGGCCGGCGCTGCCCGTGTTGGTGCCCCCGGAGCGCGGCCCGTGCCCTGCCAGGCCCGAGGAGCGCTTCTGGGACTGGGAGGAGGTGCTGGGAGCTGGCCCTACTGGAGTCCATTTGCTGCTCTGGTGGGAGCCTGTGCTGTGCCTCTGATCACCAAAGAAGCTTTGGTTTGATTTCTCGTCGGGTGCTGATGGAACGGTCGGTTTGGGAATTGCAACGAACTTTTGGAGCGGTCTGTCTCCTATGAGATCCGTCATTTCATCATAGTTACCGAGCATGCTCTGGATGCGGCTGGACAACTTGTCTTCTTTGCTGGTCTGGGAAAACAATTTTTTAAAAAATAATGATTTAAAAACAATTACAACTTCACTTTCAGTTAATTATTTGATAATTATTTGATAACTACTGCATGTAAACTCGATTTCGGGGCTAAGTTCACGGCTGGAATCCATGCCTCCTTTGCCATTGTTTCTAATTCCCAATTTTAGTTCTTTAAGCATTCCGTAATTTCACTTGCTAAAACATAAGAAAAATATGTACTTTCAGCAGCGGGAACAGCTAAAACAGCAGTAACCAGTGCTTCAAATTATGCACTGGTGAGCTGGATGCAAGGTTAAAAGCTGTAGATGCCTGCTGCCACCTTAAACATTATTCCTCTAACACAGAATGCATCAGTCCTAAAAAGTTTTAATTAGCAGTAAAATAAAATAAGCTTAACCTCACCCCTGTATGTCATTTTTAATTGGTATTTACATTGGCACAATGTTTGTTGCCCATAGTTAAAAGGGTTCTTTCTTCTATAACCACTTTATTTTCCAAATTAGGTCTATTGGATCATTTCCCATGCACCCCAAACAGCTCTAGTTAACTTCATAAAGGTGGGATATGGTTATCAAGCACAGGAAAGTGATAGGAGAACAGGAATAAAAAAACATCAAATATTCCTCAACTTTCTTCCTGCAGGAAGACAGTTTTCACTCAACATTTCACTTCTTGCAAACCAGCTGAAAACGCAATAAGGAAACAGGTTTACTTTCAAAGTGAGTTCTGAGCTCCATAATTAAAATATTAAACTGTATTTTATTAGTTATCAAGAAATAGGTTATTTTTCCCATTCTGCTCAGCAAAGCAAACCTGGCAGGAAACCCAGCACAGGCTTAAAGCTGTGCAAGATCACAAACAGAATCAACTCCTTCAACACAAACGAAAAAAATCAGACACAAACTACTGGAGTACTAGTTAGAGCTGGTAATTCCATCATATCAGGCATTTCAGCATTTAAAATTAACTTCCTATTTAAACAATCTCTTTCTGAACTTGCCCAGATCTGGATTACACTGATTAAAGGTTAGAAAGTTTAGCAGCCAGCTAAAGCATCCCAAAAATGGCAACTTGGCATCACACAACAGACAGTTTAATTGTTTCGAGTCATTGTACTGAAGGTGAAGGAGAGAAAAAAAATTTATGGTTTTATTTTTCCTTTTCTCACTCCCTTCAAAGCTTTCCCTCCTTCCTAAGCACTATAAATCTGCTGGTGGAGCTGGTTAGTGACTGCCCAGCCTTATTTTCAAGCCCTGCTTAAATACCTGGTTGCTGTAAGAGCTTTGGATCTAACAAGAATGCAGATAAAAATATATTTGAAACATGATTTCTGTTATAAAACCTGCATTTGCAGGAGATGCAGGAACTCACCACTTTGTAAGGCTCAGCAAAGAGAGGGGAGTTGGGTGGAAAGGCTTCGTCACCCTGCTGAATTTCTTGATTTCGCCTTTCCCTTTCTTTCATACGCAGCACATTCCGGTCTTCACGGTTCATGTTGCTACGGGCAAAACAGATAATTTCTGATCACAGAGGGAAAGGAGAAGGGATGTGAGTGCACAGAGTTAGCCCCTGGTCCTGTTTGGCCAAGGAATGAGGATCATAACTACTCAAACCCCAGATTTTCAGCCACCTCCCCCTCCAAGGAGCTCTAACCCCCAATCCACAGCTCCTCTAACAGGGAAATTTTATGCAGTATTAAAAAAAAAAAAAAAAAGAAAAAAGAAAAAAAATCCACCAAGTCCTCAGGCAAGTAACTATTTCAAACCATTTCACTCGCTCAACTCATTTCGCTGTCTCAGCCCACGCTGCACATCTCCCATTCATTTGTAAAATACCTTTTCTCCCCCACATCCCCCAGATGTTCTGTAACCCCCCCACCCATTCAGTGCCTGACTTTTCCTGTAGGTTTGGGTTTATTTTTGGTGCTGACATACCTTTTTTTTGCACCCATCCTCCAACACATTCTAACCTCAAGCTTTGATGTGGTTTCCAGGTCTCCCTTCCTCCCTGACTCCCAAAAGGCATTTCTACTCCAAGCAATAATTTCAGGGAAGTTCTGGCAATATTGCACCTTCTGCCTTGGACCATATTCTCCTACTGCAAAAATGCAGATTAAAAACCTCCTAATACCCCTTCTTACAAATTTCACTTTGCACTTTGGTCTTGCTGCTTGTGTTAATAGAAATACATCAAATAGTTGCAACACACAGAAAAGTTGGAAAAGATTCCCTCTGAGTTCGATAAAGCATTGGAACTTAAAGGAGTAAACAAAATAAAATGATAATTAAGGTGGTACTAATTCCTTTAACATTCAATTCCAGAATGATTTGGGTTGGAAGTGATGTTAAAGATCATCTGTTCCACCCCCTGCCATAGGCAGGGACACCTTCCACTAGATCAGGTTGCTCCAAGTCCCCTCCAACCTGGCCTTGAACACACTTCCAGGGATGGGGAAGTCACAACATGTGCTACACTTTCTATCAAGTGATTTAGAAATGTGCTTTACTGTTCTGCACAAAGTACAATAGGTGCTTCCAAGAATGAAAGCAATGTTCTTTCACATAATTTGCAGTCTAAAATGAAAATGTTGGCTGCTTAGAAAACCATTATTTCATGTTTTTAGACAGATGCCTGATTATTAAAAAGAAAAAAATCCTGCTACAGCATGACTCTGAAAGCTGTGCAAACCCAGCTAATCCATTCTCAACAAGAAAACTTCGACCTATCACTCAGTTTTTAAAATATGAATCTTTTCACCTCAGTAACATTTTAGCCCCTTGCATTTCTTACTCATTTGGCTTCATTTTGTCTATTTTTCTGAAAACAGTGAATGTAAGAGGTAGCTCAAACCAGAATGAACCCAAGGCATAAGTTTAGATCTTTACTGCCTTTCAAGGTGACGGGTTTGTTGTATTTCTCTGTGTTGCTAACAAGGTACAAACACCAGTTTAATTCAATCAATGATCTCAAACCGAGGAATACAATAAATTTTAAACTTAATGTGAAAAAAAATCACTTTTTTCCTCCAGTTCTCCTGTAATCAGCTGAACTCATGTAACTGCAGGTGACCATCAAGGCCGAGAGAGGGATCTGGAATGTGGCCAGCAGAGCCCTTGGATAATTTTGGCATTGATGGACAAACTTGTTTTAAAAGTTTGAGGTTTAAAAAGCTCATCCTTCAGGCTGCAACACAACTTCTCATCTACACAGGATTTAAACACAGGCAAAAAACAGATGTAATGATAGACACTGATCAGTTAAAGCCAACTAGAATAGTCTGAATCTACGGCATTTACTATCAAAGGCAAATTTTGAAACAGGGAATAGAAGTGCCCTGGTTTTGGGTGGTTCATTCCCATCGATACACTGAGACCGGAAATTATATACAGCTGGACATTCTGAATGTTATAATCTTCATAAATCTCTGATTTCCAAATAGAGGGTTAAATATTAACAAGACCTTCACTATTTTTTTATGGAGACAAGGATCATCCTTTAAAATTTTATCAACATTCACTGTAACTCTTGGGAATGAAATAAAAACAACATTTGTAACAACATTGTCACCCAAAAAGAACATTATAGCAAAGATCTGAGCTGGAGCAAACCCAGAACTGATATGGCCATACCTGCTCAGGTCAATGTAAAATTAGTCATCAGAAATGCACCAGTTAATCACACTTTTAACCACTCCTTCCCAGCCTTTTGTAATGTAGTAAATGGTAAAACGCCCTCATGGGTAGTCACCTTGACTGAAAGGGGATTTGGTTTAGTTTTTTTAAATTCTTTTACGTTTTTTATTAAAGCAAATAGTTTGAATGTGATTCAAGTTAGACCTGTTTGTATCTAATCATCTAATCTCTACACAGAGCTATTTTAAGTTCCTATAATGTGTACAAAGCTATTAAAATCACACTAGCATTAAATGTGTAAATAAAGGAAGTTAGTGAGGCTTCCTTAGCTCTGAACTTCAGACAACTTCCCAGTTAACTCTGTATCTTGCACAGCCATGAGGTGTACCAGAAAATAAGGTACCCATGTTCAGGAAAAGCAAGGAGAGGTACTTGGAAAGACAAGACCCAAGGCCTGTCTACTGATCAACATCACTAGCAATTAGCTTCACTGTAAAGGAAATTGCAAAACTGAGTTTTCAGACCACTTGAACTATAACAAACCTTTAAAATCCACTATATAAAATTTACTGGTATGACCAAAGTTCTGTACTGTTTGCCAGTCCTCAGGTTTTTTCCCCAAGTTGGGGCTGACACCAGTCCCACCTCCCACCGGCACTCTGCTCTCTCCCAGTTTGGATTCTGACTGGGGGGAAGGAGCTCTGCCACATCACTGCTCCCACCAACAATGCAGTGTCAGAACTGCTTCTCCCTCTCCCACACTGAAACCTTTTCCCACAGCACGGAAGGGCTGGGAGCAGCTGGGCACAGCCAAGCTCCCATCACTCCTACCCCCTCCTCTGGGCATGAGGACAGCACCTCTGCTCCTCCCCCTGTGCACACCAGGCCTGCAAGTGGAAGATGAAGATCTTGCTGCTGCCTTGTACCTGCTGCTACCAACAAGCACCCTGCTAAAATTTCCCTTTTTCCAGGAGTCCTGAGCAAAGTGTGAAGGAGGAGCAGAGCCAGGCTAAGGGAGACATAACTAACATCCCTGCAGCAAGGACAAAGTCACCTTAACTTCCACATCTGGGAAAAGAGAAGTCAAAAAATGAAATCAGAAAACAGGCCTAAAGCACAGCACGGTACTTCCATTTTTAGGAAGTTCAACTCTGCGTGGTTTGAGTCATTACTTGTGCTCTGTGTGTCCTGGACTCCGCACAGTCCCTGTGTGTGTGTGTGACTGCCCAGCCGACTGTTCAGAGCTCTCATCTCTGCTCCAGCTCAATAGGAAGAGTTGAAAGGCAGCAGGAAAACCATCAGGGAATTCACAGAAACTTCTGCCACCACATTCCCTTGTGTATATATTCTTTAACCATTATTAACTGCTGCTCAAGGCCCACGGAGCACATCAACTGCTTAAGTATCACTTGAATCACCTACACCAGAAACACAATCTTAACTTCTCCTTCCAACATCTTCCTAAATCCTGTTTAGTATTTCTGTTCATCCTTAATCCAACAAGGGCATGGCTTTGGCTTGAGCTCCCGCAAGCCATCATCATCCTGGATTTTATAACCAGTGTTATGAAATGGCAGTGCTGGTGCCGCATTCTCCTGCTCCCCCAGCTCCAGGTAGGGGGGCACATCCCAGGTCTGGGACTTTTGGACTGCAATTTCAGACTAAAAATAAAACCCAACCATCACACTCACATTGCCAAAGTTTTCCTGGCAATGCTGTTAAAGGAAAGAGAACCTTGGCCAAACCCTGGGTACAGGCGCAGGTCTGGCAGCCTCTTCTCACCCCCTTGAACCACATCAGGCATCCAAGCTCCTGTCCTCACCCCAGTTCACCACCAGCACTATCTCTCCATCTTCCCAGACACTGTAAGGTAAAACCATCAAAGGCATAGGCTGGCCTGAGGAACACTCCAAGTGCAGCTCGTCAAAAGGGATCCAAACCCACCACACCTCGACCAGGCATTGGTGGGTCTTCAAAGCTGTTTACATCATCTCCACTTCCTTCAAGACACCCTCATTTAACTCCAGGGTTTCTTCAATCTCAATTGGTTTCGTAAGCGAGAGGAATCAAACAGTTCATTTATCTAGTGCTGGTTAATTGGCAGTGATGAAACAAATTTTGTTTGACAACATTTGGCCATAAACGATAAACACGTTCAGAGAACACGGAGTAGCTCAGGCTCCGTGTGGGGCACATACAACCCCCATTATTGTATTCCTCATTCTTAAAAGGAGGGGAAAAAAGAGCTGGAAAGCCTTTTTATACTAAGGAATGATGTTTTTCGAAGGCATTAAAAAATACCTGAAGCTGCCTTAATGCTGCACCCAATTCCCTCCCAAAGATGCCTGTTAATTATTTCAAGTATTTTTCTTACTTGTACCATGAATAGCAAGGGGCAGCTCAGGAGCTGCCATGGCAAACTTCTCCCAGCTCACAGGTCGAGTATGGCATCGCCACAAAGCCTGCACTTAAATCACACACACAATCCTAAAATGCCACTGTCAGTTTTTAACACAAATGTACTCACAGAAGATCTCTCTTAGAAAGCGAGAAACTGAAAAATAGCAAAACCCCGCTGCCACACAAAGAAGAATGTGCTCTGGTGTCACAAAGAGCTACTCAGTACCTATCACGTAAAAGTGAATGTGTAATCTTAAGTTCCAGCTGTCTATGTTATGGTAAAGGAGACAAATGCAGAAAAAAACACTACATTTCCTACTAAAATGATACAGCTTTGCCCAAAAAAACACAAACAGGACGATTCTCCAGGACAAGTTTAAAGATAATCACAATGCTGCAAATACAGAAGCAGCACAGAGTCATCTTCACAGTTTTATAACTGAAATAAGGAACAAAACTAAAACCAAGAGCTTAGAGAGAATTCAAATACTACTCATATGTGTCCAGAAACAGGGAAAAACCAGCTTCTCAAAAGGATGAAGTTTTCTGTTTCTCTCCCTCACACTTTCTGACACAAAGGCTGCCGCAAGCACTCCGTGCCAAGGCAGGGGGATTTGGTTTGGGATGGCTCCAATTGCACACGGAATCTGCTCCACCAAGTAAAAGGCTGGCAATACCAGCAAAATTATAACTCAGTAACTTGGTACACACAGTAAGGCTGCACAGCTGAACACAGGAAAGCTTGGGCCATAACCTCATTTAGGTATTCTGATGAGAACAAACTCTTCCACAGCTTCATTTGCAGAAAAGAGCTGCGCCTCTTTCCAAGATTTCATTTGAGCTCTTGGGAATACAATTCAAATACAACTGTATTGCTAATATGATACAAAGATAAATCAGTGATTCACCACTAACTGAAACATAAATGTTTCTTGTTTCTATAATACAAACACAAATGTTTGTATCCCATCCTTCCTAGTAGGGATTCCTGCTGCACGTTCCAAGGGGGAACGTAAACTGACATAAGAGGTGGCCAGGAACACCTTTGTATTGTATCGTGAGGTGGGAGAGCTTTAAATAAAAATAATAAAAAAGGAGTTGGCCTAGGTCAGGTTAATGTTTGACAGAACTCCCAGGGAGGGCAGAGCCAGCAGTTTGCTGCAGGCACTTCTCCTTCCCACTCAGCTCCAAAGCAGCGCAGAAATCCCCACAGAGCACGATGTGCCCAGACTTGCTGCTGCTCCTCAGACAGACGAGCACAAATCCCTCACCACCGTTAGCTGAGAAAAATCCCACAGCACTTTTGTAGGAGCATGTTGTTAATTTCAGTGTCTCACTCAAGTGACAGCAGGTAATTACATCCTGCTCTTGAGTTTTATCTCCCAGAGTCCCCCTTCATCCATCAAATATCAGGTTGCCCAAGGACCAGTCAGGATCTTCTACCTGAGGAGCCAACACAAGGCAATGATGGATAAAAGAATTACAGGGATCATTTGTAACTCAACACTAACCACTGGAAAAGGACTTGGGGATCTTTTAGAAAGAGGCTCTGCAAGTATAACATTTCATTAAACAAGTTCAGATGTGAACTGGTGTATCTTTCATCATACATGAGATCCAGCACACAGAAACAAGGCAGAATCACAGGACGGTTTGGGTTGGAAGGGACCTTAAAGATCATCTAGTTCTACTCCTCCTTCCAAGGTAAAGTTAAACAACTAAGGTAAAAATGAACACCCAGCAACTGGATTTTAGAAGCCAAGTTAAGGAAGAAATTTCTACCTTCAGCACTTGCTACACAGTTCAAAAACAAGTTTTAAGTCTGTTTCTAAAACATACTGCTGAAACAGCCTATAATTGTTTATATCCAAGAAGACTTTGATGTAATTCACTCAAGGGACCTTAAAAAATGCACAACAAGCGATCTGTTAAAATGTCTCATTTTTCTGCAGAAATATGACACGGTAGGTAAAACATCTGGTTCCCCCCTCCCAGATCAACCCCACACAAAAATAAATTCCCAACCCTTTTTCTTTACAGACAGCAGAGCTGCTCACAGGACATCAACTGCAGTCCCTCCTCCTTTCTGTCCTGTCTCTTCTGAAATGGCAAAAGAACAGGAAAGTCTGGGGAGTGACAGCACAGCTTCACACACCCTCCTCCTCTCCTAGTGGACAGAGAGCAGAGGAAGGTTCATTTCTCCATCTCTTGTCCCTCTCTCCATCACAAAGCTCCATCCTGGCTGATGGCACAGATCCCACAGCCGAGTGACCCGACAGTGCTGTTACTGACTCAGGGGAGGAAGACACCTCTAGGACCGAACAACATCGTACAACAAAGCCATGACCTACTAAAATGGTCAGTTTCTGCACCTTCCACAACACCTCGTCAGGATTCCAGGTCAGGTAAGACATGGAAGCCTCTATAAACTCCTGTCACAAGAACCAAGCCTGAGCCAGGAGAGGGAAGTGAAGCTGCTGCTGTTGCTCAGCAAAGCTCAATTTCAACTTTGCCTTCTCAAGCTTTTGCATTTCTGTTTGCCTCATCCTGCAATACCAAAATTACCTTCAGGAACAGAAGACTTTCTTAACCAGGCAATGATATTCTCTTTATCAGCATCTGCAGCTCAAGCCCCAACATCCTACAGCTCAGAAGATCACAAAACCAATAGCCGAACAGCACAGACTGAACTCAGAGCTTGGCCATCCACAATTTTGTTTCTCACACTCAGCAAACTTGAGCCCAATTCCATCTCCCAGTAAACCAACAGCATCCTCCCCATCCTTTCCATTCTCCATTGCTGGGAAAGTCTATATTTCACCCAGTGCACAGATGGACCATCACAAATACAATGTTTTTACATGCACTCCTTTCATGTCCATGCAGGCAAACCAAAGCATACTCCAGTACTGTTTCCCAACAAATTTCTGCCCTTTAATTGGGCAGAAACTTAATAACCTAATTCCTGTGCCTACAAGTTCTTCTGCTTAAACTTTGAAGGCAAGACAATTGGTGTTTAAATTTTATTAAGCAATAGTTATTCAGACATCTAACATTAATCTGGCTATTATCATTCTGACTTCCTCACATTAATTTCCTTTCATAAAAGACATCATTACATTTGAGTGTTATGAACTCTGTGGCATTAGGATTAAGAAAGGATTCACTTGACAGAAATTCTTTGATAAATCTGCTCTGCATAAGATTTGAAACAGCAGACAAGGTTTTAATGAGCTGCCATCTAAACTAAGAGTGAAAAGGCAGAAGGGAAAATCACATTCAAGGTTCACATAATTCCCCCACCTTAGCTACAGAAAAAGGAGAGAAAAAGTTTATCAAATACCTTAACCCTGGTTTAACTGTCATTTCCTCCAGCCTTTCTCAAATATCATCTGCCTGCACTGTCTCACAAGACATTTATCTTGAACTTCCTATCATGACCAAGGTTCACATATTCTGCTGCATCACACACTGAAATGAACACCAGGGTTTGAGATAATGAATTCTGCCACTCTCCAAACCACTTGGGTCTTGTGTAACTGCTCGCAGTAGTAAGGTCTGCTCAGCTCGACACTGTGTACCCACCGATAGCATCTCAGCCTCTTCCCTCACTGCCTCAAGCACAGCTTGTTTTCTGAACACAGCTTTTATGTGATGCATCTTCACAACACAAGCACCAGCAATAAAACATTTCAGGGCTGTTAATACCTCCTGTGCGCAGCTCTCCTTGGTTCTTAAAGCATAAGGGAATTTTTAAAATTCCAGAGTTTGGTTTGGGTGTGGAGGCAAGCCTCCATCCAGGGCAGATGTCCACTGCAATTCCCAATCCATACTGTGCCTCTGCCCTGCCCCATTCTCCTGTCTGTGCTCACACAGGAATTTATTGGAGCTGGTTATGCCAAATTTGGGAATCTGTGTGGGTTCAAAATATGTATTTTGGGAGTATGGTTACTTTTAAATACAGGGGAGATTGAATGCTCCACGGCCCCCAAAACAGTCATATCAGCATTAGAGAGCAGGAATAATCAACCTGATTAAAATTGTTTAACAACAAAACCCGACAAATAAAACCCAACAGAATTCCACAAAACTCTCATTAAGTTACTATTTTTTGCATCACACTGTCACAGGTGAACTTTGTAACAGGCAACAAGTAACATGGTTAAGATGGCTGGAAGAGCAGAATGATGCTGGGGAGCATGTCAGCAGAGCAGCCAGACTTAAGGACTTCATTTTATGATTTAACTCTTCTCTGAACCCTTGGGAATACACTTGGGGTATGTCACAGAAAGACTGGGAGGCTCAAAGTGTACTATCTTTCCAAGCTGTTGCCAGAATAACAGAAGGGGGTGGAAGGGAAACATCAAAACCAACCGAGCTGATGTACATCAACATACTTTCACAAGTGGTGCCTTGAACTCTCACAGCACCAGTGCTCACCGTTGGCAGCTGCAGCAGTTCCAGGATTACTTTACAGCTTGAAACAGACTCTTTAAAATTCACAACTTTGAGTACCAGAAAAGAGAGAAAACAGATTTCCCCCCCTCCCTGTTTTCAGCCCTACCTTGCATGCAAAGAGTTTACCAAACTCATCACCATTTTCTGCCTGTCTAAAATCATCTGTCAGTATGTGAATGATGTGCCAGCTCTGAGACCTGGGAGGCTTTCTGGTAACTTAAAGCTCTTCTTTTCTTTTTAAATTTAAATACACTGAAGGTGGGAGCACATAATAGTTAAACTCTGGAAAAACCCACTGGAGAAAAGGATCATTTAAGATTTGCAGACAAAGCAAAAAGAATTTGGAAGCAAGAGGAAGGGACTAGAACTATCTACAGAGGGAAGCTGAAATGCAGCAGGAAAGCCACAGCTTTGATGTGTTGTGCTTCCAAACAAACACTGCTTAAAAACTGTTGGAAAGTTTTAACCTTTCATCCTACCTACTAAATGCCACCTGTACTTTATAACCCCCTTAAGCAGACTGAGAAAAACATTAACATTTCAGCCACCACTGAGTTTCAAGGCATTTAGTGTAGCATCTATTACTTCAGGAAAACAGTTAATATATGTTAATTTATCATAGATAATAGAGCTATATAAACTCTTTTAATCAGATGACATGACCTCATTTTCCCATCATGATGATGTTTGGGGGGTTTTTCTCCCACAATTCTTACAGCTTTTTGCACTTTGCTGGATGTGGCCTTAAAACAAGGTCATGCTGCTAACAGAGATTTAAGCACCAGAAGGAAACTGGGCCACCAAAGACAGCCTGGACAGACCCAGTCCCAGGCAGGGCAGTCAGGATAACACTGTGTCATTACACCACAGAGGGGATCATTATCAGCAACAATTACCAAGAACTCTCATCCTCAGAAGATAAATAAAACAGTTTTTGGTCTACCCAAACCAAAAATGTAACTTCTGCATTTGATACCCTCGTAAAGGAGTTGTGAAAGCTGGTGTGGAGCTGCTGTTAAATACAACCTAAAGGACCTGACAGGCATGAAACTGCAAAGCACAGAATCCTAACAACACTTTCCATTTACAGCCAGAGAAACTCTGAGTTTTGCCACCAGAGAAAGGAGTCCAGCTTTCTGTCGCAGGAAGTTAAAGACAAGCACCAGGGACGTTGCAAAAGCCGTGTCAAAACGCAGCTGAATTTCAAAACCCTTCATGCAAGAGCCCCGTTCAGCTCACACCGTCTGGGTCAGAGCTGGAGCCTGGAAACGGCTCTGGCACAGCCCAAACTGCTCCAAGGGCCTCAGGAGTCACATGGCAAGGGATGCTTCTCGTTGCTAAAGCTCCCAGGGATGTGCTGGACACACCAGCCCCAGGTGAACAGTTCTGGAGCCCTCCTCAGGCACCTGGCACTGGTGGGAAACTCCTCCTTGTGGGCTCAGGTAACTGAATCCTACTAGGTACAAGCTAAGATTAATTTTTTTCAGGTATAACTCACCATTTACAGTGAATCCCATGTAATAATTCTTTTTAAACTAAGTTCATATTTATAATTGAATACCAAGAAATCAGCCCATTAAACCAGCCAATGAGATCCAAATTTTGCACTCTTAAATAGAAATGAAGATTAAACCACCCCCATTTCTGACCACTTTTAGCTTTTGAGCCTGTCAGTAAATCATGACTGGACATATTTTAACATTCCTCTGAATAAACGAGAAAAAACAAAACAAAACAAAAACCCCAAACCAAACAACCCTCCCCCCCCACCACCCCCCCTGCAAATAAACAGAAAAATCAACACAACTTATTTGGGCCAATTAGGTATGTGAAGAGGCTCCTGTGAAACATCTTTGAATGTCAATTCAGCATGGATCTTACTTCATGTGGCCAGGAAATAATGCAACTTTTTCCATTACAAAAGAGAGAAAACTGAAGGAAAAAACCTCAAAGAAAAAAAACCTGAAGGAAAAAAAGCCTGAAGAAAGTTGGATTTTGGGAGGTTATTAGTGATTAACAAATTTAAGCTGAAGACTACTTGTTAAAACTCTCTCCTATTAAAACATATTTCTGGTAATTATTGGCTAAGAATGTGTCACACTGCAAACTCCTTACTTGTATTTTTTGCTCATTAAATATAATTAGTGCAGCTCTTTCAGCACAAGTAATCATTGCTCCAGGAAAAACCTTTTCACCCTTTATCTTTTAAAGGCTTCTTTACACCAAAGCCCAGAGTTTTCATCCTGTCAGATCAGTGCTTTAATATGATGCTAATTTATCCTACTGGCATCAGAAGGATAAAATTAAATATCAATTAATTAAATTTAAATATATTAATTAAATATAAATCCAGAACTTCACCAGGCAATTTAAAGCAATATTCCAAGCAGGCACAGTATAAGAAAGAGTCACAAACCACAGGTGAACTGGAGGGTTTAATTGTAAATCTCAAACACAACATCCCAACCACGTAAAAATACAAAAACCTCCTCAAAACACACAAACAGAACTATCGTTAACCTCCGTTCCACATAGGACCACCCAATACATAAACCCCCCCGCCATGAGACAGGAAAAATATCACTGTATCAGCCCATTTTATCTCCTCTTGGGCAATCTTTGTGCTTCAAGGCCCATGAAGTTACAAGAATAAAATAGTATTAAGACCCCTTCGTAAAATCCAGCATTTTTCATTCACAGCAGTTTCCATTAGGTTAATTTGTGTATTTATGCCCAAGCACAGAACACCTTGCTAAAGTTACATGTCCCTTTAAGTCCTTTAACCGGCTTCCCATATTCAATTCTTCTGAAATTTTCATCTTAATGGCTCATTTTTTTAAAAATTTGGATTTTGACCAAACATTTCTTTAATTATCTTTAAATAAGGAAATGCTTATGCCAATAGTAATGCAACACCAGAAAATTAAAAGTGGAAAATCTGAGGGGTTTTCCCCCCTCAGAAACACCGGCTACTCCTCTGCCCACAATCCACATCATCACACCAACTCAATTCCCATTCTGATGTAGCTTTTTTGGTTTGCTGTCACCCTTCCCTACAGGAAAAACAACATTCCAGAACGGTTTAGGTTGGAAAAGCCCTCCAAGACTATTGAGTCCAACCATTCCCCAAGGCCACTGTCCCCAGGTGTCACATCCTCACGGCTTTTAAACCCCTCAGGGATGGGGACTCCAGCACTGCCCAGGGCAGCTGTGCCAGGGCTGGAGAGCCCTTTTCATTAAGGAATTTTTCCAACATCCAACCTAAACCTCCCCTGGCACACCCTGCGGGCTTTTCTCTTGTCCTGTCCCTTGTTCCCTGGGACAACCCGCACTGTTCCTGCTCCTTTAGGATTCCTTCCCACTCCATTAGTTCCTCTGCAGCCAAACTATATAAAGAGAACTGTGGACTCTTATCTCTTCATCCTCCTCGCTTTAATGATTTGTGCACATCAAAGCCTGATTAAAACCATTTAAGCACTTCCATCACTGAAATCTCTTTAACGTCTTTTGGAAATTAAATTAAATGCAGAATCAAAAAAAAAAAACCCCTCCATGTGAATGTACCAAGCTGGACGATTATGATCAGATTTGAGCTTCTATAGTGATGTCAGCATAGATGGGGACCCTCATGGAAATACATAGTATGTTGAAGCGTAATTTATATAAAAATATTGCAGACAACCAATATAAACATTAAATATTCATTTAAAACCAGACACTAGGACAACACTAACGAAAGTGAACACCAGGAATTTCAAAGGAAAATTAAGTGAAAAATTGAATGACTGTTCAGTGGTGTGAAAATTTCCACAGGAACCAACTGTTGAGGAAAGTATCTACTATGGAACAATTTACCTCTGTGAAATCTTAGAATCCAAGCTAAGGACAAGTGTAAACAATTTTTCCTGTCTCGAGAGTTTAACTTGTCTCAAGTTTTTAACCAGTCACTGGTTAGAAACAGTATTTTTCCAACATTTGGTTCTGAAAATTAAACACGCTACTACTTTTTCCTTAAAATTGGAAAATGTAGGTAAATAAAAGGATGTTGGATTCAGCTATAGTGAAATATCAAGTACTTCCCTCTTTTTCCAGGAGATGCCAAAGTGACACCAAAACCGGGGTGTGGAATCATTTTAAAACCACGTAGAGCAAAAGTTACAGTTTTATAAGCTGTAAGTTTAGGGATCCCCTTTGGTTTGGCACATTCTCTGACACTCTTCCCAATCCAGCAGGCACCCCTGGGAGCTGCAGGAGGGCCACCAACCACTCCAGGGCTCGATTCTGCCCCTCCATGAAGGACCCACTAAACTGAAAAGTTGAGGAAAGTTTCCAGTCCAAAGACAAACAACTTAAAGCTGCTCCTGGAAACTGTAGATAATGGAAGAACATCAATCCTTTAGAAACAAACACACTGAAGAGAACCACACCATTATCCTGCCTGGTCTCCTACCTCCAGTTTTTATTCCCAGTACTACACTGGGAACATAAGTAGTGAGAAACTGCTGTGGGGCTGCAGAGGACACACATATCCACAGGGAGAGATTTGGAATGATAAAACAGTCTCTCCTGGAAAAAATGATCACTACAGGATTACAACATCAGTTAAAGTACACTCCGTATTTGTTTAATTATAAAACATGAAAGTGGCACCTTCAAGTAATTTATCAATAAATGTTATGAAATTAATAAAACTAAGATGAACTATTAAAAAAAGAAATCAACAAAAAGAGGCTCTGAGCTGCCTTGTGAGGGGTTGTTTTCCATAGAAAGGAGTGCTGGAAAATTTCTCTTAATGAGCTGTTAACAGAAGAAAATTAGTTCAAGACTTCAGGGTAAGAACTTCCCTTATTCTACATTTGTAAAGTACAAGAGCACAAGGCGATATTTTTTTTTAAATTTTTTTTTCCTGCTGGTACCTGGTGCTACTGGCAGTTAATAACCTGGGTTTTACATTCATCAGCAAGTAAGAACAAGAGACACAACAAGCTGAAGAACTACAAACACTGGGGGAGAAAAGACAGATCACTGCGTTAGGGAAAAGAGAGGCTTGAAACACCAAGCTGGAGAAAGAAACTTGGAAAGTGGTAAGAATCCGAGAGCCTGGGGAGATGGCAGACACCAAATCAAACACGAGTGCATGAGGCAAACAACCTCAGAGCTCCAGGGAACAGGGAATTTTGGCCGGCACGTCCGAGGCTGGCACAGCCCCAGCGCAGGAAGCCCCGGCCGTGCCACGCCGAGCGCTGTGGCCGTGCTCAGCAGGCACCACGGCACAGGGTCACTGCAGAGAGCACCAGCCTACCCACAGCGGGAAGTGTTAATTCAGATGGAGTATGTACATCTAGTCCAGGGATCTAAGCGAAGAATAAACGTGCATTCCTGTAGGAGAAAGCTCCACAGCCGGAGACCAGCACAGCTTTAACAGTTCAGGGTGACTACGCAGGCTCATGAGACAAGCTCCGTGACAGGAAGGAGCAGGAGCCTGTGCAGTTGTGTTTCCTAAGCAGTGACAAAAGCCCTGTCATTTCACAAGCTGGAGGACATCTCCTTAGTCATTAGTGACTGCAGAGAAGGAACGATCCTGAAAGAAAAGAGTAACTGCCACAGAAGTTCTTGCACCTTGAGTTTTGCAATTCTATGAACCTGATTCCTTATTTTCTTACTTTAACACAGTTACCAATAGATTTTACATCTACCGCTGCTCTATCTAAATGTATTGTCTTAAACTTTCTTAACTTCTTTCCAAACACTCCCTCTTCATCTCCCCACAACTTGGCCTGTTCTATTCTCAGGGCTGAGCAAAGATGACACCAACATCGCTTCGTTCTTGGTACAAACTCTGAGCCAGACATTAAAATCAAATGACAAGGAAGACAGGTGGTCCCACAGAACAGTCTGGACTGGAAGGGACCTCCAAGATCATCCAGTTCCACTCCCTGTCATGGGGCACCTTCCACTAGGTTTCTGTGGGCAACCTGTGCCAGGGCCTCACCACCGTCATGGGGAAGAATTTCTTGTTAATCTCTAATCTAAACTCAGGTTTAGATATCTGATCTCCAGTTTGGTTATTTCTTAGTCTCTGCTGAAGGTAACTGTGAGACTGTAGTAAAGTGAGAGAAAGGAAATACGCCTGTAGAACAAACCACATGTGAGTAACAAACTGAAATTATGTGGCCAAGAACAATTACTGTGACAGAAAAGAGACCTCAGAGTCACCAAAATCTCCAGACTGTTCTTACATCCCCGCAGAGGTAGACCCCAAACATGACACTGCAACAAACAACTCCCATCACTACACTCATGTTGTTGCAGCCTCTTGGAAGCTGCTCACACTCTCTCCATGTGCCCAAGAAAGGCCAAATCTGCCTATGGGAGAGGTGCTGCTCTTATGTCTCAGCTCTCAAGATTCAACTCTCAGGATTTCCACCCTCAGCACTCTTAAACGTCTGTTGATCTGGAGCAAAGAATAAGAGCAACAACGATTATAAAACTCACAAACCAAGAGGATGAGCAGAAGAGAAGGGAGGCATCAGAAACAGTCACAGCCCGTTGTGGCACCTCTCACAGAATATGAAAACGAAAATATGGGAGTGGGACACGATGACAGCACTTTCACCATCACCTGGTAACAGAGTGCCTTTTCTGCCTAAAAGATCTGAGAGCTGCTCTCTCAGTCAGCAGGGCACAAGTCACATCTGCCCTTAGTCACATCTGACATCCAGGAGCACCTACAGTGGAAAATGACGTGCAGCGGAACGTCCATGCCAGCAGCTACAGAAGGAAGAAGGAAATGGTGTGCACATGCCAACTTAACATGGACCAACTGGAGCCTCAGGAGAGATTTCTGCTGCAGCTATTTATCTACAAATCCCCAAAAACGCAAACTCTATGGCTTGTGCAGATAAAAACATGTGGCATCTTCTCATTAAAGTGATGGGTCATAACCATGCAAAAGCATCTGCACTTTCCAGCCTCCTCAAAAGACAACCCGGAAATCTAAGTAATATTTCAGTTACCATGTTTTATCAAGTTCAGATCATTAGAACCTGGAAGAATGTAAATCATACAAATAATTTTTGGGTCCCTGTGTGGTTTCTTACACAAAAACCTACCCCAAGGGCTCAGTCTCATTCTCTCAATGTTTGAGACAAGGAGAAAAGTAATAAAACAAGGACTGCAGAGATGTTTAAAGGACATATCTGGGACCTGAGACAGTTTTGAGGCCAGAGTTGAAATTTGCTGTTTTCTTTCATCACTGTTAAAATTGTACTGGAGCTGTGGGGGCAGTTTTGGGGTCACAATATCAGAAAGCTCTGAAGTTTCTAGAGAGCATCCAAAGGAGGGACACAAAGACGGTGAAGGGTCTAGAGGGGCCATATGAAGAATAGCTGAGGGCACTTGGCTTGTTCTGGGAGGAGACTGAGGTCAGACCTCACCAGGATCTGCAGGTTCCTCACAGGGGCAGCTCTGATCTCTGCTCTGTGTGACCAGTGACAGGACCAAAGGGAACAGCTGGAGCTGTGCCAGGGGAGTGTTAGGTTGGATATCAGGGAAAGGTTCTTCCCCCAGAGGGTGGTTGGGCACTGAACAGGCTCCCCAGGGCAGTGGGCACAGCCCCAAGGCTGCCAGAGCTGCAAATACACCGTACAGCAGCCAGGAAACTATAAAAATTGACACTGGCACATTAATAAAGCCAAGTTACTTAAAATGTCAAAAGGTACCATTTTCTTTTTTGTTCCTGACTAACAGGACCTGTCCCAGTCCTTGTCCCACTACTGTGTAGCTCCAGTGTAACCCCCTTTGCTGGGACTGTCTCACACCTGCCGGGGCCACAACAGCAGCCCTGGGAGTTTAATCACATTTCCCTCACTAGAGCAGACAACCAAACGACAAATCCAGTGCACAGCCACTCCCCCAAAGCCCTTCACTGAACCCTGTTCTGCAGTAACACCCCCAGGCTGCAAGCCCCCCGTGCCAGGGACCCAAGAGAAGAATCCAGGAGTTTTAAAGGAGCACAAGGAACTGAAAATACACCTGAGAGAAGTTCAGCAGCTGGGAGGGAGCCAGCAATAAGGTGACATATGAATAGCCAGCCTTGAGCAGAACAAGTTCATTTCAAAGAGCGATGCTGAGGAAGGGCTTGTTTGGTCCCACAGGGGCAGGTGGGGGGATCTGACTGCCATCACTGAAAACATGGACATGTTTAAAACCATCAGTCTTCCTAAGAAAATGATCAAAAAAGGCTGTAATAAGGCAAGGAGAAGGGATGGTGGGACAAGGGGGTCCCACACCTGCCCCTTTCCAGGCTCTCTTTCCACTGTACATCAATCTCCCAGGCCGTATGTGACACATGGGTACAAACACTCAGTTTCCCCCCAGAACTAACTTATTCACTCACTCATTTCAAGAAGAGAAGCAAAGACACAGCACTGAAAGCACCAACACCCGGGTCACACATCTCAGCACTTTTCGTGCTTTGTTCTGTTCATTGGAAAAGGGAAAAGACTCGGCTCAGGCTCAAGGACTGTTAAGGGACTGCTCTCCTGCTCACCAAGCACGACACAACCCCCGCCAGGGACGGGGCTTTACATAACAAGCCCCCACTCGCCGACCCCCGGCCGTGCCCACAGCCCCGAGTGTCCCCTGCCCCACACAGCCCCGGCCCCCGCGGTGCTGCCCGCTCCATCCACAGGCCCCAACCCGCGGGGAGCACGGGCGAAGGAACAAAGCCCTGACATCAATCACCGGGACGGGACCGGGCCCATCACCGGCCCCCCAGCGCCGGGACCCCCGGGCTGCGCCCCCCGGGGACGGGCACGGCGGGCCCCCCGCCCCGGGGTGTCAGCGCGGGGAGAGCCGCGGGGGGGCGGCGGGGGCGGCCGCCGGTCCGAGCCCCGGCGGGGAAGGGAGGGAGGGGGGCAGGCCGGGACCCGGCAGGGGGGCAGGGGAGGCCGCTCACCTGCGCGGGCCGCTCCGCTAGGCCCGGACCATCTCCCGGTGCCGCCACCGGCGAACGAAGAGGCCCGAGGAGCCTTCGGCGAGTCCCGGAGCGCCCGGGGCGGGGCGGGGCGGGCCCGGCCCGGCGGGCGCGGGGCGGG
>JAWWEU010000029.1:17349607-17399422 GCA_035583155.1 Acropternis orthonyx
CCCCATCCCGGCGCGCGCGCACCCCGGCGGCGGCGGCGGCGGCGGTCACGTGTCAGCGCGCGGGCGGTGAGCGGGAGCGCGGGCGGGGGCGCCCCCTGGCGGCGGCGGGCGGGGCGGCGGGCACAGCCCCGGGGGAGGGGGGTGGACACACCGGGAATGCACAAACCCGGGCCCGGCGGGCACCGAGGGGCTGCGGCTGCCCCACCCGCGGAGCGTCCGGGGCCGGCTTGGACGGGGCTTGGATCACCCCAGCACAGCGGGAGGTGTCTCTGCCCACGGCAGGAGGTTGGAACCAGATGATCTTTAAGACCCCTCCCAACCCAAACCATTCTGTGATTGGTTCTGTGATATTCTGGTGGTGCTCTGTGTCACACACACACCTGGATGAACAGACCAGGCTGTGAAGATCCACCTCGCACACAACGCACGTCTCAGTGGCTGTTAAAGGCAGAGCTTGGACAAACACATATCCATAAAGCAAATCCAACCCAGGGGGTTAACTTCTGTTGAATCATTTCTTTGTAAACCAAATCCATTTGACTGCAAAACTCCTGTTTGTTAAGGACTCCTCCCTAAGAACATGCACTTTCCTTGTGAGCCCCAGCACCTGTTTCTGACTGGCAGATGTCTGGTTTAGTAAAAGCCCAGACTCCAAGTCTGGGTTGTCTCTCCTCTCTCCTGCTCTGCCCTGTTCCCAGTGTTTCTCCTTGAAAGGTGATGCCCTTTCCTGGGGCTGTTTTCCTGCCAGGCTGCATCAATTGCTCCCCTCCAATGAGCAAAGGCAGCTTTGCTTGGGATTGGAGGGATGAAAGAGGCTGTTCAGAACTGTGCAGGGTCTGTAACTGCTGAGTGAATGGAGTAACGTCTGCTTAGCGGGGCTTTAATAAAAATAATGACCTTGTACAGCTTCGGGAGACAGTCCTGAAAGAAGTACCTTTCCCTTGGAAAAACAATTTTTGAATCACAGCATCCAGCAGGAGATCAGGAAGTGACCTAATGGCACATAAACCTGGCTCTGGCCAGGCTGGGGAAGTTTACTATAAAGTAAGAATAGGCAGGGACAAAGTAAACAGAAAGGGCAAGTAAAAAACCCCCACAAAACAATAAAAATATTGTATATTAAACATTTCTTTTAAAAGACTCTGAGTAGAGAGGGATTTATGGTTTGACAACTTACTGAGGAGCAGTGCAAAGGCAACTTCAGGTGAAACCATCTGTACATAAACACCACAAATATTTTATATATTTGCAGTAGTCATCAACTTAGCAACTACTGTTTAATAATTTATTAACTTTTCCCATGAAATGGTACATTCACTCAACAGGACAAACAATTTTTTGTATTTTTATTTACAGTCTGCATCTTGTTCTGTAAAACACAGGAGTGGTCACAGACAGACACACAACGTATGTGTTTCCAAACATTTAAATAAGTACAGTTTATTCCAAAGTAATTCTACACACTATTTTCCCCCATAAAAATATAAAAAATAGTTTAGTTACTTTTACCTAAACCAAGATATTTAAGAATTCTTCCACATGTGATGCCCCCTCCCCAAAAAGGGCACTCCGACAATAAGAGATTTAGGAGACTGCATCACAAAATAAAATACTAATACCAACTGCTTCAATCCACCAGAAGAAACGAGTAACTCCCAACCTGCAATCCCTGCTCTGCAGTGTTTGGATTCTGCTTGCCTGGGTTTTCTGGGGTTTTTGCACTACTTTGCTTCTCCCATGGCAGTTCTCAGACACGTACATGCTGTTACAGACAAACAGTGACTGATTCTACTGCAGACTGTAATTCACCATGTGCCCAACAGCACGGGCTGGTAAGCCTGCATTACACAAATTTCTTGGAAAATTATCAAAAGGGGAACACTTTCCTTTGGGAACTTTTTTCTGCTTTTCTTACTGAGCATCCAGCGAAACAGCCCTTTTCCCATCTCCTTGAAAACAGTGCCCAGTTTTGTTACTATTTCTCTGGTTTACTGACCATGTTCTGTATGGGAAGCTGATGCAGTCCTGAAAAACACCCACTCAAGCCCTTGTCTCACTGGGATACGTTTAATTTACAAAAAAAAGGCACAAGGATGAAACTCCAAAGCAGCATCAGCCCTAATTCACTGCACTGCTGCCTTCTGACACAGCCCCTGTGTCTCAGAAAACACTACAAATACATGAGCCAAGGACACAGGGAGTGAAAAGCCCAAAGCCTCTGGGCTTGACAAGCACTACATTGATCAGTTAACAAATCAACACTAGTTAAATTTGATGTTACTGTTAAGACTTGACCTGGAAGCATCAGGAAAAGCCATCAGAACACAAGCTCAGCAGCACAGAATCCATTTGTCACCAGCGAGATGGAAGGCCCTGTGTGTGACACATTGTGCATTCAGGTTCAACAATGCCAGAGCTCCACAGCAGCACTGTAAAACTTCTGCTTTTAACAGTTTAGAGGATTTTCTCAATGGAAGTGAAGCTGTCATTAACAGAGGAACAGCACATGATGCACAGCATAATCTGCAATAAAAAGCTCTTGCTTTCCAGCATGTAAACATCCAGGTTACTGGACCTTAGCTCATATAAACAAATCTGATGATAGAATTTTTTTAGAACTAAAAAAGTAAAATCTTCCATAAAAGGATAAACCACAAAAATACTCTTTCAGTAAGTCTCACGTGCCATTGGACACCTTCCACGTCTTATGAACAACTATGCAAAACACTTAAGAAAAGTTTTAGCAGTAGAAATGTTGACCACTGAACAGTTTGGCAACCGTGTGCTCCAGACACCTCCCAAGTGCTGTCACTCCCTCCACACCAGTCCTGCTCCACCCCAGGCTATTTCTTCTTCTTCTTCTTTGGGGGCTCATCGTCGGAGCTGCTGTCGGTGCTGCTGCTGCTGCTGCTGGAGGAGCTGGAATCCGAGTCAAACTCGGAAGAGGAGGAAGTGCTACTGGAGGATGGGGAAGATGAGGAAGAAGAGGAGCTCTCATCACTGTCACTGTCGGAGGAGGAGGAGGAAGAGGTAGAAGAGTCCTCACTGTCAGAGGAGTCATCACTGGCCGAGCTGTCGCTGCTGCTGCTGCTGCTGGAACTGGTCACACTTTTGGATCTGGGAGAAAACAACCAGCTGAGAACAGCCCTGCCAAAGCAGTCCCCATCACACAGTGTTCTTTCTGCTGTGTTGTAACCCAAAGATCAATCATCTGGCCTGAACAATTCCAATCTAAGACAAATTCCTGTGCCCTACCCTCCCCTTTTCCAACCCCAGACAAATGGATTTTGGCCAATTCAGCAATGGCAAATGGCACAGGGACACCACAGACGTGACATAATCCAGCATGACTGCAGAGAGAGGGGTAAGTGGCAAAGCTGGCCAGAATCTTGTTCTAGCAATGACCAGGAGAATTCTGAATGTCCTGTACTACCAAAGTTCGGGGAAAATTAGCCAAGCTCAGTTCCCTGCTCACCACTGCAACACAGAGTGAAACTCTGGCAGTGTAAGAGTCAGTGGAGGTTTCAGCAGTGATTTCACCAAGGTCAGAACTGCTCCCAGTGAAAACTGTTCTTAGATTACTCCTGGCAAAAGAACCCAAATCACCGCTGCTACAGGATGCTGATGTTTCCCAGGTGGAGAAGAGGTGGAAACAATCCAAGATACAGACAGAATATTGAACAGAGCAAAGAGCATTTCTGTATGCTCTGCACATTTTTTTTGATGTTTAGCCCTTACTGAGGCCGTTGTTCTCAAGATCAACATCTCTGACTAAGTGAGGCAACATGAATTCCAAGAAAGTACAATTCGATTCTCACATAGATCTTTCTCCCAATGAAGTGTAAGGGCACTGATTCACCTCCCTTCCCAAAGTCAACCAAAGAGCATGCAAAAATGTAAATTATAATAATGCAGAATCTCCCTTCCATTAGAAAACTAACGTAGTACTTTTTTATCAGAGGGCCTGTTTAACTATAACAACTCATGAAATGCCTGTGTTAAGGTCGTTAAAGAGAGACTGATACTTTTTTATCATATCACCCATGTCAGCTGACATGTGGGTGTGTGTTTTAAGCTATGAACCACATAAGTTTTTATAATAGTTCTGTAATCTCTTATCTCTCTGTGTGCAGACACAACCGCTGTTTATTATTGATAAATCCAGAAGGGCTGGTTAAACACTTACTGCTTGGGAAAAACTAGTTTTAAGATGAGGAAAACAAAAACAAAAAACAAAAAGGAGTAGCAGTTTCAATGGTAATTCAAATGGTAACTCTGAACATCTTTTTCCTGATCACCTCTCACAGAATACATAGCAGCAGTCTGTGGACAGCCAGTGTTTAGGTTACAATCCAAACCCCAATCACAGAAACATCAGAATATTGCACTTAAAGCTGCTTCTCCTGGAGGAAAGCAAGAGCTGTGTCTGGGAGAGGAAACAGGCAGGGACTTGTCCACAGGTGAGATAACATGTGGCCTGTTCGTACTTCCAGGAGGAGGATGGAAACGGCAGCAAGTAAAATTCAAATACAAAATGTAATGTGAAGTAGGTAACGTGACAATGCAGATTCTACAGGTTGGCAGATGTAAGATTTTGGATCTACCACACCATTGTCAACGCACAGAATTTCTCCAGCAGGTAACATTCCTTCTCCTCAAAACAAATTTCCAAGCATTAATCTCTCCTGTGATTCTGTGCCCCAGCTGTGGGACAAGTGCTGGTGTAACCCAGGCTGTCACCCTGCTCTGCTCCAACCCCCCCCAGGGGTCTGACAGCCACTCACATCCAACCTACAATTCTGGGCACAGCCACAGCTGGGGCCTGAAGAAACAAGGGAATTAGAACAGGATTCCACACCTTCAGGTGGATTTACGTGCGATCCAATATAAAGTGGGCTTTCCATGGATAGCCAGAGTACGCCAGGTGGGAATGCTGAAGGACATGTGCACTTGGAAGGCAGCTCTGTGTCACCTGAGGTCACAAGACTCTGCAGCAGCTGCTTTGCCTCAGCCTGTTTTTCTGGTTGAGCCTGAGCTCGCTTATTACAGTTTATATCAAAACAAACATACTCTGTGTAAAAGGTCCCTGCTTCTACTGCCAGAACCCAAACTTTTGCATATTTTATTTGAAATCTGGAACTTACATATTCAGCAGTAACCCTCTGCTGAATTGTCCACATTTAATTCTTCACAAATAATAAAAATATAAATAGCAAACTATCTGGAAAGGGGTTTATATTGATGGACTTGGTGCTTGCATAAAAACAGGAGAATAATTCAAATCTTCAAGCGTTTTAAGATTTGAAAGAAAAAGTGACCAAACCACCCAATCCCCCAAGAACCCTTTAGTTCTGTTCATTTTTGCCCTGGTTTGGAGCTCAAATACTATGAAAATAATTCTGCCAGTAGAGGCTGCAGCAGTTGAGAAAGCTGAGGTAGGCAAGGGCCCGAGTTACACTGTTTAGAAATCAGTTAATTTACGATGTCACCAGTCCTAAGTAACTCCAACAATAAATGGGCACTACTGAGAAAGGAGCCTTTGATAAAACACTCTCTGAAAGCCAAGCATTCCAATAAAGCCACATTCCACATGGCAGCCTGAAATAGGCACGTTTTAAAGATCAGCTGAGCCTTATTCACTGACTGCCACACATAGCAAGAGGCCTGCTCTTTAAAGCACCTCCTGAGAACTGGTTTTGTATCAGATTTAGAGAACTGACAACTAAATGGGAAGAGATACTGAGGCTGTTACTGGACAGACATTCCCCCCTGGAGTAAACTCCCAACACCATCAGCAGTAGTGTTACAGCCACAGTTCTGGCTGTTCCTCTGCTAATAAAGCAAATTCCCAAGCAAACATTAATGCAAAGTGAAGTACAAACAATGTCAAAAGAGTTCTTGGCTCCAACTAGTACTTGGAGTGGGGGGAGGTTTATTCCCTGGATTTTGGGTTGGGATTGAGGTGGTTTTGTTTGGTTTTGGTGTTGGGTTTTTGGTTTTCAGATGCTTTATTTCATTCACCAGGCAAGGCTTCAGAGAGAGACAGCTGGCAGGAGGGAATGAAAACAACAAAAGACAGAGCAGGATGGGCAGGTGGAGCAATGACAGGGCAGAAAATACGGTGCCAGTCTTGCACAACTGTTTCAGAGACACTTGATGGACTTTGAGGCAGAAATACAAATAAATTTATCATTAAAGCAAGATCATGCAGAGGTAGTGCAATCAGCAGGGACAAAAGCAGAGAACAAGGAATTTAGAGCTTTTGGACAGGGAGGAATAGAACTTCTCCAAATGTCTGTCAGACTAACAGGCTCAGAGCAGTAAAACCAACACTTACTTGCAATGTTGACCTTCCCCACCCTCTCCCAAGCTCCTGCTGCAACACCCAGCACAGGATCCCAGCCTGGAACAGCCTCACCATTTGCCATCAGTCCCACATACCTTTTTTTCTTGGTCTTCTTTTCTGCAGCACTTTCTCCAGCACTAATTAAGGGGGGAAAAATAATGGCTTTCATTAATGCAGTAGGAAAATGAAATAAATAGCAGCACAGTAGAGCTGAGTTTACTGTGAGCACCATGGTGTCCTGCTGGCAGAGCCATGAGGGCACCAGGCAGCTCTTCTCAGTCCTGTGCAAACCAGAACAACTACAAGGCAGGAGAGAAAACAAACAGCAATTCACCTCTAGTAATTATGGATGCTTTACTCTAATCTTTGCTTCATTTTATATGGACAACAACATTTTGGGATAGGAAAGGCACAGGAGAAAACGACACAAAAAAATTGTATAGGACTATATTTAGCAATAACTGAATTGAGCAAAACAAAGGGTAAAACGCTAATTAGCCTGTAATTTTCACATTTCTTTCAAGTACAAAAAACCCCAGAAAAATCTATTTATATTGATGCTTTCCAAGTATGTGTCTTTCAGATTTTCCATGTGTTCATCTGCTCACACAAAATTTTAGTTGCTGACACAGAGGAAAGTTTCTTTTAACAAAACACTGAGGGACTTTGACTTTTTTTAAGCAGTCTTCACTGCTGGACTTTCCTTTTTTAAAGAAAACAAAATTCTTTCAGTCAAAGGTACCAGTCACGTGCTGTTTTCAATCCACTGCAGGTACACAGCACACAATTCAGCCTGGAATGTCCCTGTGTGATTCAAGTATTCCCTCATCACATCCTTACAACACAATGTGCCACTGATCTATGAGGAAGTTGTACATTGTCATGGCCCAGGATACCTTTCTTGCTCAAGTGAAACCTATCGTTAGAAGGCATTTTAAATACATAAAAATGAAGTGAAAACTGCAAATATATTTCATTCAGACATTAGAAAACTCTAATGTCTATGTGTTGATAGACTCCAGAAAGGGTAGAAAGAAGAAAGTGTTAAGTGTAGCCTACACTGTAGTTCAATAAAAGTTCAATGCTCTTTGTAAGCCAGAAAAATGAGATTTTTTTCCAATTTTTTATTTCCACATATGAAAATAAAGCATTATCATCACACAGAGGAGCTTTTCACACTCCCCACACTCTCCTTTGGGCAAGAGGAAGATTCACTGATATTCAAATTCCAACCCAAGTTATAAACCCTCCTGTTCACATTACATTCCTAAGGTCTCTAGGTGTTCACAGGTAAGAGAAGTCACTGTGAGAACCAGAAATAAACCCCAAAGCACCTTTGAGAAGACAGGACCTAACCCAGGGTGTGAGTAACCCGGGCACAGGGCTGTGCCTCCCTCTAGTGTGTAAGGTGTGGGTTACTACAGGAGTTACTACAGGTGGGAGTGCTCAGGGCCTGCAGTCAGACCTGCTCCAGGAACTCCCTTGCTCTCCCTGTGGCCCCATGCTGCCTTCAGAGCCATAAATCACACTCTGGGTTGGGTTCAGTGCAGTAACATCACTCAGGAATGAGCATTCCCTCACCCTTCCTCCCCTCCCAGCTCCTGCTCCAGGCCGGGCAGGCAGTGGGGGGTTTACTGACACCTCCAGAGTGTCCACTGGCATTGTGGGGTCAATACCAAGCAAACAGAGGGATCCTGGGACAACTATGAAATGAGTTCATGCTGAAAAAGCTTGGATGTGGTTGTCAAAAGTAAACGCTGACCTTATTAGGCTGTGTTTGCCTTCTGGTTAAGGATTCCTGTGTGGATCTTTAAAGGTGGTGATAAAAGCACTCTGAAGCAGAGCTGTGGGAGACCCAACTGCTCCATGACAAGGAAGAACCTTCCAACACAAGTGATACAAAAAGCAAAAGTGTGGCCTAGGAAGTTGTTTTTCCACAAAGAAAAAGCTTCATCCTTGGAAGCCTAATACTGGCACCTAAGGACCAGGATCCCTCGTGGCACAGCTAAGGAGCTTATGATTATAATAACCCCTGTGAACCCAGCCCAATTTAACCAGGATTAAACACAGCTCCCACCTAAGGATTACTCAGTCTTCCGTTTACAAGATGACTTTTCACAGCACATACCCCTCACACTGAGGACTGTTACAGCCCAAAAACCTCCATTTGTGACAGACTGGACAGTCCCGGAATTCCTACATAAAATTATCCCACTCTCAGGCTCAAGCACAAGGACCAGGCTACAAGGAACTTCAGCCTCGACCATCCTCCAGTGTCAACCTGCAGAATTCACCAGAAATAGGGCAGAAAAGGAACAAGGGGAAAATCTGAGTATTAAACTTTGCCTAAAAACCCTGAGTCTCTGAAGAACTCATCCAGTCTCTGTCACCAAGTGGAGCAAGTTTCGGAGCCCAAGCACTCCTGATGACTATCTAAAACACTAGGTGATCCTAATTACTTCAGAATTACTCACTGGATCAAAATTAATTTCAAAATCAAACATTTTAAGTCGCTCTGATCACAAGCTAATGAGCCTCCACTTCAGTCAGTGACTCATAATTGCCGCCTGAGCTGGAACTGCTGACGGATCCAAAGGAGCACTGTCTGCCAAAGGTTCCACCCTTCTCTCTCCCATTAGGATAGCAGCAAAAGGTGGGAACACTCTCCATAACTCACATCCTGGCAGTGTGATGATCCACAGTGCCACTGACTGAGGGCACGTGTCCAAATCCTCAGTAATTCCAGCTGCAAGGGCACGATCTCTCTGTGGGGCTGAGGCAGCACCTCTCCCACTGCCAAAGCCAAACTGGAGGTGCAATGGCAGGAATGACCCTCACAAATGGGAATTCCATGGAAAACTCATGTGTTACGTTATTTTTCGCTCTGGAGCTGCTTGTTAAAACAATTATTAACCTTGGGGGAAGAACTAAAGTGCACTCAGCAAAGCACAAAGGAAATCACACACCACATGCAGAGTTTCATTTAGATTTCTCTGTTTCGCTGCATCTTCCACCTTCTCAGAAGTCAAAACAGGAAATAATTATGCAATTCAGTGAGAAGTTGTTAGTTTATACTTGAGAGTTAAAACCACCTGCGAACTCCACTCCCATTAACCCGTTTAACCACTGCAGCTCCCAGGGAGCAGTAGGAGCTGGGCTGGCACAGACACTGTCAGGTCATGCCCAGAAAACCAGGTTTAACTCCACACTCTACCAGCAAACCTGAACAGAAGGGCAAGAATTGCCTCTTTGTTACAACCACATATACAGTCTTCACACCCACCTGCTTGTACCAGCACAGAAACGTGAAATCAAGTAACCGAGGAATTCAGGAAACTGTTTCATCAAAAAATGTCTCACACTATTTTAACTTGGGCTTAGTGGATGGTTTTTTTGCTACAGACAGGCCAAAATACTTATAAGTGTATTTCAGAGGAGCAGGTGTTAATGAAATACTTAAATTAAATTAATTAAAATGTTAATTTTAATTCTGTGGGACCTGAGTGTACATATTCCACCTAACATACAAATCAGCTCTAACATTAAGCAAACATCCTACAGTCTGGAGGAAAAGACCACAGAATATGGTCTGGGACACCAACTTTGCTTTTATTTCATTACTAAACCAGATATGTAATCCTACCAATCTTACCTCTGTTGCAGTAGTAGTTGTTTTTCTTTCTCTTTCAGGATTTTGGCCAGTTGAGCTGTCCTTGAAGGCCTGTGCAGGTATTTTCTCTTCCCTGTACATTCATACGTCCAATGGCCAAACTCTAAACATTTCTGACACCTCACATGCTGCTTGTTTGCCTCCCTAGAAAAGTGCACAATTGCTTAAGTGACTCATTCCAAGTCTGTTCCACCTAGTGAAAAAAACATTTACTTTTTTACCATGCAGATTTTTAACAGCATCAAGTTATGATTAACCAGATGTTCACAGGTGCTTCAGCTCTTCCCTTAAATCAGGACAGGAGCAGTAACATCAGGTGCATACAGAATTTAAGGAAACAGATTTTAATTTATTAAAGCATTTTCACATGGCAACAACTAAACTGCAAACAATTTGCAGGTGGTTGTAGATTACTTCAGGTAAATAACTGAAATCACAGTTGAGAACACAGTCAGAAAAAAAAGGCAGGTTTGTGCTTTTTCAAATCCTAGAATTTAACACTCAGGTACCAAACTGCCCAATTCTCACAAACAGCCTGGGACTCTCGGAGATGTTCCTGGTTCTGGCTTATTTGATTTTACTAAGATTCCTTAAAGCCTGGCCGAAGGTTTACCACAGGAACAACCAGAATCCTGCTCACTTTGCACATAATAAGCCCAGCCAGACTCCCCTGACTGCCCTGGACCCCCAAACACCTGCAGTGTCAGTGAAATTTCACAGCCATGTTTCAGTGTGCAAAACCCTGCGAGCACTTTTAGAAATCCGGGAAGGGAAAACACTCCTGTTTCCACAGTCGAGCTCCTAAGCTGCTGTTGTGAAGCTTTGCAAAGCTGGTTTCCCTCCTCCTTTACAAATAAGGAAACTCACACTCAGCCAAGGGACTGCTCAAGGTCAGGATCAAAATTAGTTCAGGGCCAGGACTGAATTCAGGACTCTGTCACTCCAGTTCCCTGTGACTGCTGACACCTCTTGCCACCTTCTGGTTCATTTAGTGAGAATAAAGTGGCACAGACCAGCAGCGAACACTTTTCCCTCAAGAGTGTTGCACTTCCAGCCAAGGTGTGAATTGCTTCTCCCTCAGCTTCAGCCACCACCGGTTGTGGCAGTTCCTGAAGGGAACCTTGTTTTGAACATCCATCACTCCTTCCATGCAAAGAGCATTTGGCTTCATACTCAAGCCCTAGAAATACTCAGCTAAATCAGCACTAAAAACTAATTAAACTCACAGCCTGCACAGCTGGGCAGGAATCAGAATGTTTGGGAAGGAACAAAACTTTTGAGTGGTTTGTTTGTCCTTGTCCTGCCCTGCACTTCTGGCTCTGCCACAGCAGCCACACAGAAGCAGAGTGATGACATTCCCTCCTCTTCATCCACACAAAACCCCCCAAAAGTCGATGTTTTTCTCTCTCAAACCAGCCCAGACATCTGCCCACAGTAACAACATGGAACTTTAAAGCAACAACAATATAACCTGATGTTTCCAGGGCTTTAGTTCCATGAGCAGAGCAGACAATTCCATGCAAGCTAAAAAGAGAAGGATTAAGCCCTAAAAACAATGTAAAAACACCAACCAGCCCACCACCTACAGATGTGCAAACACATCAGCGCTAACGGGTTTAACACTAATGAAAAGCACAAAACTGAAGCAAGCTTTCAGCGTGGGATCAGTGATCCCAACCCTGGAGCAAAGGCTGTCAGAGGGACAGCTCAGAATCCACCAAGCACATCAAATAAGTCCTTGAATCAATTAAAACAGCACATTAAAAGAAAAAGTATTCCGTGAGAACCTTAAAATCCCAAGTTACTTTCCACTGGAAACACAAGAAACAAATTACAAGTAAAGTATGGAAAAGGGGAAGAATGCAGAAACCATCCACATTCGGCCCAACTGTTGTGATCGGGCAAAACAAATCCCAAAACAGCCAAAAAACTGACACACGAGAAATAAATTAATCTAAGGAAAAACCAAAACCAAAACAAAAACCCCAGCATCCAAACAACTGCAAAGCCGAGGTGGGCAGCACGTGGGAGCAGGACACTTTACAAACGGGCGAAAACCTGGCTTTCCTCATTTCAGTGTCCTGCGTGCGGACCCCTTCGGTGCTGAGGGAACGGTTTGATTGCAACACCCACAACTGAATCAACGTCTCTTGTTTTCGTTTGGGTTTGTTGGGTTTGGAGGTTTTTTTGCCTTTTTTACTGTTCTGTAAACGTGTCCCAGCACGAGCCCGGGGCTTGCTGTCTCCCCCCGCCCTGCTGAGCCCCCCGGGCCGCTCCCGCAGCTCCCTCTCCTTTCCCACCAGGCGCCTTTCGGGAATCACGGAATGCCCCGAGCCGGGCAAGACCCTCACGGGGGATCCCCGAGCGCGGCGCCAGCACACCCCAACTCCCCACCGTTTGCACCCCGGCATTTGGGGGGTGTTTCCCCTCAGCCGAGCAGCCCCGGCGCGGCCCCCCCGCCCCACTCACGCCTGTCTGCGGGCGATCAGCCGGTGCATGGGCGTCGCCATCTTAGCGCCCCGGACGGAAGTGAGGGCGGCGCGGGGCGCGGTGCACGCCGGGACGGCTCGCCCGCCACAGAGAGCGAGTCCTCCGGCGGGCAGAGCGGCCCCCCCGGCGGGGCGCGCCCCGCAGCGCCCCCTGCCGGCCCCCGCCGCCACCGCCCCCTGCCCCCGCGCCGATCGCTGGCCCGGCCCTGTCCCTGTCCCTGTCCCTGTCCCTGTCCCTGTCCCTGTCCCTGTCCCTTTTCCTTTTCCTATCCCTGCCCCTGTACCGATCCCTCCAACCTCAGCCCCACACTCTCCCCTCTCACAGGTCCCCGCTGTCCCCTCCGTTCATCCCACCCTCATTATCCCTCCTAAAAGGTTGCATTTACTAACACATCAATTTTTAGCAGGTCAGAGTTTTACCCCACACTGACAAAAGGAAACCTCAGCTTAATCGAGAAGGTCAGTTTTGATACAGGCGCAGACCCCTGGCTCGATGAGCCATTAAACATCCTCAGGGCTCGAGGATGTGACAAATCAGGGAATATCCCAAACTGACCTCACAGGGATCACTGAGTCCAACTCCTGGCTCTGCCCAGGACAGTCCCAAAAATCCCACTATGTCACACTCGCATCAACAAAATCTGTCCCAGCCTGAGTTGTAAGGAAATACAGTTCAGACGGATCTGGGAATTGTAAGGCAAACCTTCCTTCCACCCGCCAGCCCAGGCTGCAGCCCCCAGCTATTCCAGCAGCAGTGTTTCTGGCTCCCACATCATCCCCTCATGTCTCTGGCAGGGCAGGAGAGATTTTGGCACAGAAAAGAAGAGGAGGAGCAGCAGGGGCTTTCTGACACCTGGCAGGCAGCTCCTCAGGAATCTGTGCCAGCTGGAACGAGCTGGGCAGCCAAGGAAGCGCCACAAGGAATGTGGCTTCATGTATGGGCTTTATCAAAACTCATTGTTCTCTCACAGGATCAGTTTTAACATGCTATCTTAATTTTTACGAAAAAATCATCATGAAAGCATTTTCTCATGCTGACGTGTGACTACTGCTCTTGTTAGTACTCTGGACGTACTTTATATCCCATTAATATCTGGGGGGTACTTTATATCCCACAATTTTCAGTATTAATTCAAAACTATCCTGTCACAGGCACAAGTGAGAGGCAAAAAATAGGCACTGAGTGAAATAAATGAACTGTTACCAATTTGTCAGGTTGAAGTTCAAGTTGAACATTAATAATTGAATAATACAATTATCCATACAGGCACAACATAAGGTATCAGAAAGTATCAAATAAAATATCTCAGAGGAATGATAGTACCAAAACAGATTTTATGTCTCTAAAGCTTTTCAATGTGAGTCTCTTGCCAGGGCACCTGGAGTTTGAATTTCCAGATAAGAACCTAATTTTTCCCAAGAAACAATGCCACACCTGTAGTGCAGCTCCAGAGGGAAACCCAAGAGTAGGGCAGGGTGTTGGGGGCAGTCAAGCTGCACATCAGGAGCTGAGAAAAATAGTTACTGGGAAGTCTGGAACAGCTCTGGGCTGCTGGGTGTTCCATCTAGGGCTGAATCCAGCTGGGGTTACTGAATCGAACACTGAAAATATCCAAAGCTTTTCTACCTTTTCCAAACACCGATTGGCCTAATGGAAGATGTTTGTATCGGTAACTAAGAGCAGACTCAGCTCTATGTATTAAAATTCCAAGCTTGCATAATTCCAGACTCTGTTGGTATCCACCATATAAACAGAGAGTTAGAGGATGGTACAGCTGAAAGGAAAAGGACAGAACTGGTTTGAACCATTAGCTGGCGTTCACATGAAGGAACCTTCTGGAGCCTCAAACCAGATTAGCCTTCACTAGGTCAGCTGTTGCAAAAGTACATCGAAAGGGGCAACACACCCCAAAAATCTGTAATCTGTGTGGTCACTCAACCACGACACCCTTTGAAATAGAACGTTAAAAACAGGCTTTGTTATTAGAATGCATTTAAATTAATAAATTGATGAGCTGTGAGGTTGGGACAAACACCCCTGTCCAAGAGGGGGCAGCGTTGCTATGGGACTGTTATCCTGACTGTGCCCTCAGCTGGTGCCTGCTGGGGACTGTTCCCTGCTCCAGCCTAGAAAGCTCTGCCCTATTTTTGGATCCTCAGCTCACATTTTGGCAAACACTGAGCATGTCCCTGTGTCACCAGATCCCAAATGTCTCCCAGTGGAGCGTAAAGCACGTCGACGTAGCGGGGACGTCACCTGTGTGTGCGGTTTGTGGAAGCTCACATCATTAACTGTGTCACTGAAACGGGTGACGTGGATCCAGAACAAATTCCGATGTTTTCCATTCCTGGGCAGAGCGCCAGCAGCCTGGTGCATTCAAAGGAGCCTCAGCAGCAGGCAGAGGGTGTGGGATGGGGCAATGCTCCCAATCCAAACGGGATGAGAGGGGAAGGCTGTCACCCACACCACACGTGTGTGCACAGCACACAGAATTCTGGAACTTTTAGGAGGCTTGTGGATAGTCTGGATGGAGAAAATCGGGGCTAAGCTCCCGTCCACAGCCTTTCACCCATCCGAGATGGGCTCATGGCCCCAGTTCTCGATCCATGGGCAGCATGAACACTGGCCCCATGGAAAAGGGCATGGCAAGGACAGACTGGGGCCTCAGTCCTGCCTCTGTTGGGATCTGTATGCTTTGGGATGACAGAGCTCAAAGTTACCCATTGGGTACTGCTGCTGCTTCCAGTTATGTGGGAACCATTTCACAGACTCCCACCTCTGAACTTAGGCTGATCCACATTTAACGCTGTTTCCTTCCCCCAGCTCTCCTTGGCAGACTTTCCCAAGCTTGATTGTTCCAATTGCTCCGGGATTCCCTCGCTTTCTGTTTTAATTTATGGGTGACCAGTTTATCCACTTATTGTCAGCTGTTCCTTGGTTTAATTACTTACTCCCAGATCCCTCAGCTGAGGGGATCACAAAGCCCATTTCTATTTGAATATCCCAGAATAGCCCGATGAACCATACACTGGGTGATGTGCAAGGGCTATTTCCAGCAGCCCAAAGAATAGCCTCTGAAAGACACCAGCCAGGGATTATTTTAAGACCATATTCGTGGTCGTGTTTGGCTGTTTGTTAATGAATTGCAAGGCTGAGTTGGAGTTGTGATGAACTGTAAACTGAGGCTGGAAGTGCTGGGAGAACACTGGAAACCACCACGGTGGTAGATTTGCAGCATGCAGGCACTAAAATCATGTTATCAGTTTTGCTTAGAGATCATAAAGGAGGATGTGAAATGTGCCAGGAAAGGATTTATTTGTGAAGCTCCCCGGAGCAGTAAGTTTTGGGGAAGTCTTGGGGCTACAGGCTGAGATCAGGACTAACCAAGGCACAGGTTGAGTAAAGCACTGAAAGAAGCATGATGTGAATACTCTGAAGACAAAATCACTTATAGCACACAAATTAATATCAGTCTTTTCCCCATTTCTCCTTCCCCTGGTGTTTGAGGGTCACACATCTGTAACACCTGCCAGGCCACAGGACACCCCTTTGCAGCTCCGAGCAGTGGGACAGTGTCACATATATCAACCAGCAACTTATTCCTCCTTTAAAAAATAGCCATGAGTTTTGGGCCACATTATCATCACAGTTTCAATACATTCTCTAAGCTGAGTTACCCCAGCGGGCACTTTGCTGTTCCATTCACAGTTGCTCTCTCTCTGCAAATCACTCTTCACCAGGGAAGAAAAGAGAAACCTTATTAAAGAACACATATTACAGAAGTTCAGGATAAGCTGTGTGTCTTTCAGCTGTCATCAAATCCTAATTATTTCTTAGAAATAGTTACAACAGTCTGTTCATGTTTTGTACACTAGAAGTCTCACTTCTTACAAGAAAAAACATTCAGAAAAGAGTGGGGAGAATTGTGGAATCTTTTCATTTTGACAACTACATCACAACATCTCAGGTTTTAGGAGGGTTTATTCCTTTCTCGCCTGGCTGGGGGCTGTACGTGGTGACCAGAACTGTGGGCTGGCAGGGCCTCTCTCCCCCACCTCCCTCCTGTCCCCACAGGCACATCCCTGGCAAAGTCCCAGAGCCGTGTCCTCGCCCAGGGTCATCAGTCACATCAGGGCACTCCGACAGAGATCGCCTCTGACACCAGGCTCTGATCTCTATTTTTCTAAAGGAAAGTAAAAAATACAAGAGGAAACTGGGTTCCTGGTACTGTGGGTTGTACAATATTCCCACACGGAGCAGCGGCCAGTTCCGTTCCTTGGCACCTTGCCCTGCGCTCAAGGACATCCGAGGTCAAACACTTCATTAATATTCTGTCATTAGCACCGTGATGCAATTCCCAGCCCACCCGCAGCTGCCAGAGCAGCTCCGGGGCGAGAGTCCTTCCAGCCTGGAATATTGAATTTCTCCCCCACGTGTTTTCTGTGTCACTAAAACAGGGAGCAGCGATGTCAATACAGCGCTGGGAACTTGGTAACATACTGTTTGTAACACACCACACTGACGTATTTTTTCCGTGTCTTATCTCAGAATTTAAAGCGTTCCCAAGCATTCCATTTCAACAAATCCATGGATGTAAGTCTCAGAATTAGGTTTGTGTCAGGATGGCTCTGCCAGTCCCTTGTGTTTTCATCCCAAAGCATTCCCCTCGGCAGAACCCTCCCGGAGCTGTGCTCTGCCAGGGGGAGCAGCACCACTGCTGGGTGTCCCTTTCTCCCACCACCACTGGGATCACGGAATGTGCTGGAACGTCTAGGGATTTTTTTTATTTTTTTTTTTATTTAGCTTTTTAGGAATTGCTGATCCATAAAAGGACTTTCCTCCAGCACACCCACAAAGCATTTGGTGGCCAAACGCTGCCCTGGAAATCACGACACAGCTACACACACCCAAACTACAGTGAGAGTGGCCCAATGAGATATAATAATATTGGAATTTTATGTGTTGATTATAGGCTGACTTTACTGTAAATCCCACTGGATATAAAGCAATCATGCGCCAAATTTTATTGGCACCACAGCTGAAGCCACATAGTTGGAACCACAATGTCTTTCACCCGCATTCTGAAACTATAAAACTAGGAACCTAGCCCTAGATTTTCTTCTGTAATTCAGGAAAAATCAGAACACAGAATCCCAGAATGGTTTGTGTTGGAAGGGACCTTAAAGCTCACCTTGTTCCACGCCCTGCCCTGGGCAGGGACACCTTCCACTAGCCCAGGTTTTCCCAAGCCCGGTCCAACCTTGGACACTTACCTGAACCGCAAAAGACAATTACTCAGGGCGTGTTTAAGCCCTTTTCTGCAAAAACTGTGCTTCTAGAAATTGTAATTTCATTATTATTAAACCTCACGGAGAGCTGTTTCCCTCCACCCCCTGCAGGTCGTTACACCACGAGGTGGGGGGGAAGTCTCACTTAAACGGCTTTTCCGCGGCACCAACATCCCCGGACCCAGAGGGGAATAACCCAGCAACCCCTGCAGCGCTACCAGGCTGTCACCCAACCGCCTTTTACCCGCATTCCTGGGATATTTTTGCGAGAAAACAACTTTTCTCTAACGAAGGAGGCGGCGCCCCCGGAGCCCCCTCAGAGCTCCCCCCCCCCCCACACAACCCCGCTCCCGCCTCCCGCGGCCGGTCTCGCGAGATCTGCGCCGCGCGCGGCGCCGGCGCGGCCGCGGCCCGACGGGATCTTTCGAGAATTGCCGGCCCCGCGCTCCCCCCTCAGCGCCGCCGCCATGTCCGTGGTGGGCATCGACCTGGGCTTCCAGAGCTGCTACGTGGCCGTGGCCCGCGCCGGCGGCATCGAGACCGTCGCCAACGAGTACAGCGACCGCAGCACGCCGTGAGTGAGCCCGGGAGCCGCGCTGGGGCGGCGGGAGAGGCGCCCGTGGGGGGCCCGCCGTGGCGGGGCCGCGGAGGGAGGGAGAGGGGGAAGCGGCGGGGCCGTGAGGAGCGGAGAGGTGAAGCGCTTGGAGACGAGCGGTAAAGTGTGGCAGATACGGGGGAGCCGCTCTGCTGCCTGCCTTTCATAGAATCGTTGAATGTTAAGCGGTTGGAGTGGAGCTTAAAGCTCATCCAGTTCCTCCCCCTGCCGTGGGCAGGGAAAGCTTCCAGTGGAAAAAAGGCTGAGAGTTGGGGCTGCTCAGCCTGGAGAAGAGAAGGTTGTGTGGAGGCATCAGAGCCCTTTCCGGTATCTGAAGGGCCCTACAGGGAGGCCAGAGAGGGATTCTTTGTCAGGATCTGTGGTAACAGGATAAGGAGTAATGGTTTCAAACTGACAGAAGGGAAATTTAGGTTAGGTAGGTGAAGAAATTGTTTCATGTGAAGGTGGTGAGGCGCTGGCACAGGTAGCCCAGGGAAGCTGTGGCTGCCCCATCCCTGGAAGTGTTCAAGGCCAGGTTGGATGGGGCTTGGAGCAATCTGGCATAGTGGAAGGTGTCCCTGCCCATGGCAGGAGTTTGGAACTGGATGGGCTTTAAGGTCCCTTCCAACCTAAACCATTCCGTAATTCTACGATTCAGTGTGGTCACTGGATTCAAACCCTGCTCATGTAATGAGCCTTCCCAACACGTTTCTTGAGAAGTTTATGCATAGTCTCTGTTTAATAAAACTTCCTAAGAAGGAGAGAAGTGGGATGAAACTCTTCTACGAATGAATTACAAAATAAAGATGGGGAAAGAGCTCCCAAACCTGGAGGGGAACTGATGGGAAAGCTGTCCTAGAAGTGTTTCTGCAGCTTACCCTGTGCTGTAGTATGGCTTTATTTAAGCAAACCCTGAAGTAAATTGTTGTCTTGGTGTGACAACTGCATCATCTTGGATGTTTGGGGGTTTTTTTTAGATCCCTCACATCACTTCAAAAAGCCCAGAGGCAGAGAGTGACCTTGCTTCTCATTAGACAATGCCTCCCTGTTTGCTTGCTCTTGTCTCTAAGCAATGAATAACCGAAGAAGGAAATTTTGAATTCAGCACATGTGCTCAAGTATCTAGAGATCTCTGAAGTGTTCTCAATAATGTGGAAGTTTAAAGGTTGGATGTGCGGGGAAAACTTTAATGTAGAGAATGTCAAAGCTGTCCTCTAATAGCTCTAGATATTTGGCCCTCCGGGAGTTGAAGTTCTGCTGATAAATATATATATATATATATATATTTGACATACAAGCACTCATTGAGGGAGATAAGCTGAATAAAATATGTGACACAATGCATCTCTTGGGAAATAATTGAGTTATGGGAGGCTGAAGTGAAATTGAAAGAAATGAGCATAATGAAAATGAGAGGGTTTTTAACAGGACTTAATCTCCAGGTACTGTTCTGAGGAATGCAGAGAACCATTCTGCAAGCAGAGCTTTCTATTCAAAGAAATTCTGAATAATTTTTAAATGCTTTGGAAACAGAAACCTGGTTCAAAAAGTCAGTGCTGAGCAATTCTTAGAGTAGGGGAACTCATGCAAAGTGATGTGACAAGTTTCCCCAGGAACTGGCTTCTGGTCAGGGTTAAATACTGTGTTTTCTATGGTGACATCCAAATTTTGGGAAGGTTTAGCTCATATGTGTTATTGTAGTAATTTGTATTATTAAAATAAACTGCACTGAGTGCATTGTAGCATTGTACTGAGTTCAGTGGCACAGATGATACTAGATGATACCTACCTCTCAGCTCTGGTACCTGGATTCTTCCAGAATCCTGTAAAATTTGAACTTACACATCCCAAAGCTGAGCAAAACATACGGAAAAATGGTAGAGAAAAAGCTAGTGAAAATTGAGAGGAAAAAATAAGCTATTTATTTCCATAAAGGTAAAGGGACTTGGATTAAATGAAATCATTGTGACTGACCTTATGGGGCTGGTGCTGATTGTCAGTGCAGAGGAAATGAGCTGTCAAGGGACAGAAGATCTTCCCAGGAAGTGGACAGTAGGTGGGAGGGTGAGGTAGTGCCTGCAAGTGTGTTAAGCAGAGGTTTTTAGCTTTCTAAAATTGTTTCATTAGACCTCTGGTGACCTTCACTGTGATTGTTTCTACTTAAAATGCAATGGTTAGTTATTCAGCCTCCAGAAGTTGTGTAATGGTATAATTTGTATTTAATGAGTTAACTCTGGTTCCTGTGAACTGATTTGAGGAATAAGACTGTCTGGAAATTCTTCCTTCTCTCCCTCCCTCTCCCGGGTTTCACCCACCTCTGTGCTGGGTCCCTCCCCAGGGCTCTAATTGAAACTACTGGATTTGTGTTGGTGAGGGGCTGTTGGTTTGTGGATTTGGCAGTGAAGTAGATGGATAATTTTTGTTTGTTTGTTTTTGGTCCAAGAGAAAGGCAATAATTCATGTTCATGTCGTAATTCCTTTCAGGAGACCAAAGTAAATTAATAATCAGTTTCCTGCTTTGGGGCTCCTTAAGTTTTTACCCCCTGTTCCCTTGCTGTGGATCTTAGGGTCTGCAGAGCACAAACTTCCCAATTTTTCTTAACTTAAATTGTTGTTTCTAAGAACAACAGATTCACTCAGAAATGTCAATTCTCTTGCAACATACGCTTTGGGGTAGGCCTTGTTTCATTTATTATGTTATTAGTAAATTGGAAGAAGATACAAATCCGGAGCAATTATATCACCCCAATCTTCAGTTATGGTTTTGACAGTTTCTGCTTGGAACACCCAATTCCAAACCTCAGGCTGAGCTGGAATGTGTTTCTTGTGGCAGCCCTATGGCATCACCCTGCTGTAAAGCAGATTCTCGACTTGCTGCATGGAGAGCAGCTTAATTACACTGTTAGGATGTTGTGGGAATAGTAAAGATCTGCTTGCTTAATGGCAGGTTTCCCCCCACTAAGTTTACCTCAGTGGTATGAGGAACTTGGATTAGAGAGCCGGATTTCATTTTGTTAGGGCTCCTACAGTTTGTTAAATATGTAAATCAAGAGGCTTAATCGGCCTAAGAATTTTTCCAAAAAGGAGGATTTCTTTATTCAGGACTGCAGGCTGCCACAAAGCAGTGGGGAGTAAAGTATGATTTTTCTTTCTGTAATCCACATTATTTAAGTGGGTACAGATGCAACTCAAACACCAATCTTTGTCTCTGGGGTTTTTTTCTCCTGCCCTTGAAGGGTTTGCCTTTAAACTGGAAAGCTTAGTTAGCATCTGCTACAGACGTGTAGGAATGATTTTCTTAATATCTGACTTACCTTATGTTTGCCTTCTGAACAGTCGAATGTTTTCTGTGTTATTAGCAACCAACTTATCTTTGGGTGGCTCAGATACACAGGTAATTACTGAGATAAAGGCTGTCTGCCCAGTTAGCACATAGATGGAAAACTTGAATGAGCATGAATAAGTTTGGGTTTAGTGCTGTTCTACAGTGAGGAGCATTGCAGTTTTAACTGGAATTAGAGTGCCTGGTTTTTCCAGAATCCACAGAACACTACATGTGTATGGCACAGTGAGGGACCAACTCTCTAAATGGACCAAATAATATTAATTGGACCCGTGATATTCTAAACAGTATCAACACTTTGTACCAAAACCATGTGCAGTGCAGCTGTACCAATCACTGACTGACCTCTTTCTTCTCCTTGTAGATCCTGTATATCCTTTGGCCCCAAGAATCGCTCAATTGGTGCTGCAGCTAAAAGCCAGGTGAGTGTATGGTTTGGGTAAAAGCAGCTTTAGTGGCTGAGAATCAGCTCAGCAGAATGTGGGTTTTATCACTGCAGATAACAGATGTCTCTGAGCTGGTGTCCTGGTGTGTCCATAACTAATGAACAGCTGAGCTTCTTCAGCTGTTCAGCATGTACTGCTGCTTTGTCATCTGGGGTAGAAACCTCAGGGTTGATCCTTGCACATAATGAAATGTACAAAATAAATCTGTGCCTCTTGAGAAATTCTGACAAATACTAATTATTCTTTTTAGGTTGCAGATGTAAACTCTAAAGCTAAGCTGTAGTGTTTCACCCTGCCTTAGCTTCTTCCAGTTCCTCTGCATTATGCTGGCTTTTAATTATGTGACTACGTTCTATAGAATTCTATTAAGTGCATGATTTTGGCAGAAAAGGAACATAGTTGAGTGTAAATAAATAGAGCTTTCTTGACTCTTTGTGGTTGAATTGCAACCTAAATAACACCTCTTGGGTGTTCTTGCCCAGTTTGAGTTTCTGTTGCTGTAGGTAGGTAAAATGTGATGTAAAGGCTGAGAAGAAGTTAAGCTGACTGGATTTGCCTGTGATACTTACGTCCTGCTGTATCATATTTTTTGTTGCTGTGAAACCCCTATAAAAATGATTTATTTTTTTCAAGTCTTCTACAGGAAGTGACTAGTCAAAGAGTTGTTATTTTCTTAGCCTAAAAGCCTAGAGATACATGAAGATTCATTATCTAGAATACAAAAATCTCTGGACACAGCCATGTTATTCAAGAACAGCACAACTGTACTAGAACCAAACACAGCTGTTTTTTTCTGGAATTGAGTGTCTGCTTAGCTTAACGAAATCCATTGGCACAGAGCCCAGTAGAGATGAGGTATGTCCTGCAAAAACTAAACCTGGAGGACATCAAACCCAGGTTACTTAGGAAATAGACACCTGACTGAAACTGAATCCCAGGTAAATACTGTATGGAACGGTGCTTGTCTGCTCTCTCAGTTACTGTGGTTTTCAGTACGTGCCTTGCTCTGATGTCAGTGAAAGAACTGTTTACTTGCACTACGTGAAACGATCTGTGATGATTTTTCACTTCTCCATTTGTGCTGATCTCTGCTGTTAACAAAAGACAATCTACCTTTTGTCAGTTAAATCACATTGACGATATCATCTTGGGGCCCTCCTGACTTTTTAAAGCTTTATGCCAAGGTCCTTGAGCTGTTTTGTGAGAATATCTGTGTTGATTGTCATGTGCACGTGATGAATGTGAGCTGGAGTTTACATCTGTGTGCTTTTTATGTTTGGGAAATAACTGACTGCAGTGCAATAGGAAGGTAGGGGTAGGAAACAGGTAAATGGGAAAGAGGCTTTGCTACCAGTTCTAAAGAGTAAACTACACATACGCTGTGAAATTGAGTGCCACTTAGTATGTGATCAGTATTTCATAGACTCTTGGCTCAGTTTTTAGTGTACATTTATTTTACATCTCAAATTCCTATAGGTTCCCTGATCAACGAGAGGGAAGTTGCCTCCCAGCACCTGCCCTGATACTATTAAGATACAAATGAGAAAAATATTCTGGCGAGAGAAGCATGAGAACAAAACTCTGTCTTCTGTTTGAAATTCGGATGTTCCCCTGCCACGTTGTATTAAAGATTTCTTTTTCTCTAGGTTATTTCAAATGCAAAGAATACAGTACAAAGTTTTAAAAGATTTCATGGTCGTGCATTCTCAGATCCCTTTGTTCAAGCTGAAAAAGCAAGCCTTGCCTATGAACTTGTCCAGCTGTCAACAGGCTCAACTGGCATCAAGGTAAGTCTGGCATGTTTGAGAAAGAGCCAGAGGAGGAAACTGATAAAGTTGCCTTTTATGTCTTTATTTTGAATTTGCTCACTGTAGTTTTTGTCCTCTTTTCGATAGAAAGTCTTAATAGGGAATGAAAGGCTAATAATGGGAATGGTGCATGAGTTTTACTGCAGTGTAATGTGTGTGCACAATTTTTATTTGAAGGCCATGTATATGGAAGAAGAAAGAAACTTTACTATTGAGCAGGTGACAGGAATGCTTCTTACCAAATTAAAGGAGACTGCTGAGAATGCACTTAAGAAGCCTGTGGTTGACTGTGTTGTTTCTGTAAGTATGTGGCACAACAAAATATGTGAGACTTATTTACTGTCATAAACTAAAATGATTGCACTATTAATTTAAATGTGGTTAAATTGCCCATTAAACTTGAATATCCGGATATCTCTCTTTTCTGGGTAAACTGAATCTTACATCTTTTCTTCAAAACTGATCTTACTTCATTAATTAAACTGATCTTACTTCAATTAATTCATGCTGCTAATTAGCAGCATAAATAATATGTGTTACTTATTTCTGGTTATTTTCTCCAAAGTGAGTGGCTTGTGATATGGAATGGAAAAAGATTCAGAAAAAGTAACTCTGTTTTCATGTAACATTTTTTCCCTTTTCCTCTATTGCAACTGAAATGAACACTGAATTTGAGCAATGCCTCAGCTCTGCTCTATCAACTCACTGTCCACACTTTTAACTATTTACCAAAGTTGGCTCTCGTGAATGTTAATACTGGCACTCTTGATTGCCTTGCAGGTTCCTTGTTTCTACACAGATGCAGAAAGGAGATCTGTGATGGATGCTACACAGATTGCTGGTCTCAACTGTCTGAAACTAATAAATGAAACAACTGCAGGTAATTCCTTCCTCTCCTTCACTCAGTGTTGTAATTGTATTAGGTTTATAAACCTAAAATAGATGAGTTGATAAAGTTTCTTAAGCTCTGATTTGCTTTTTCATTGCTTTAGAGAGGCATAAAGATACTACTTGAATATCTGTTTTAATGCAGACAAAGCAAGGGCTGATACTGTTTAATGTTCTTCCATGTTTCTTTAGCATTGGGAATTTTGTTTAATAAGATCAGTGTCTGTAGCTTGAGAATTGCATCAGTAAGCAGCATTAGTACTTCATTGTACCACTTACTTCTTGAGCAATTGCAAAACTGAATGTCCTAACTATACTTCTATTTCTGTAGTTGCCCTTGCGTATGGGATCTATAAGCAAGACCTGCCTGCCTTCGAAGAGAAGCCACGGAATGTTGTTTTCGTGGATATGGGGCATTCTGCATATCAAGTTTCTGTCTGTGCATTCAACAAAGGCAAACTGAAAGTAAACAATCTGTTAACACATGCATTTTAATTACCTGTAGCACATTCATCAGCACATCCTTGGACTGTGGCAGGCAAGCCTGCCTGGCTTCACAGAAGTGTGTCCAGACAGCTCAATTCATGTTCTTAAAATTGCACTTTGTCTGGAGCGAAAAGTAGGGCAGGGAACTAGAGAGCTTTTGAGCAGTGTGTGGAGGAAGTAAGTATGCCTTAATCAGCAGACTTTGGCAAGGAATAAAAAACCTTGATTAAATGTTTTTTTCAGAAATTACCATATCTTGACTGCATGGTGCTTTCAAAAAAATACTCCATTTCAGTCATGAGATCCTGTATTAAAGCAGGAATTCCTAGAATAAGGTGTGACAGAGATTTTTTTAACCTAATGTGAAAGAGTAAAAGCATTCCTAATTACTTTAAGCTGCCAGTGGAAGCTAAGCAAGTGACAGTGTACCTCTGAGTGTATGTTACCAAAGCATTGCTGTTTTCCAGCAAATACTAACATTTCTTAGTGGTTTTTCTGGACTTTGCAGTTCCAATAACTTCTTCCTGACTGACAAGAGAAACAGATGCAAATTTTAAAGCATGGAGTAGTGAAATAAGAGAAATGTTCTGAAAACATTAGTTTTTAGTAGTTCTGTTTAGTGAGGAAATGTAACCTATTCTGTGCTTCTCTCAGATTTGTCTTCTAAGCATGGAAACCATTTTGGGTCTAGAACAGAGGGCTGGGCAGCAAGGCAGTTAGACAGTGTAGAGACCAAAGCCAGTCTGAGGGTGTGTTGAGGGTAATGTGATACTTCACTGATTTTTGTTCCTTAAAAAATAAGTTCCCAGTATGTTTCTGGAGCAGAATCAGCTGAGGTGGGTGGACTACAGGTGTTCTTTGCAAATAACTCCTCCATCAAAGGCAAGCACCTATTTGGAAGAGTTAATATCATTATTCTCTTTTATTTTTAGCTTGGTGTAAGCATGTTGCACCCTTATGAGGCATTAGATATTAAACTGGAATATGATTCAAACTGACAGTAGCTAAGCAGAATCTGGAAAGGGATGGTCTGCTTCCAGCAATTGTTACTGAACAGATTGTATTGTTAAGCCTTGCTGTCTTCCTGAATTTCTTTTAGAAGCAATTGTCATCTCAATCTAGGATGGGGGGGGTGGGGATGGAGGGCCAGGGCTGCTGTTTAGCATTTGAGACAGCAGTGTTGTGATCCTTTCTTTGCTTTAGAGTGGAGCTATATTTGAAACAAACCAGTGCTTTGATGTTAACTGCTACTTGGTTTCTGTGAGTAATGTCACATTATACTATTACTGAAGGGTTCCATTTCTTTAAGGTTCTTGCTACATCGTTTGATACAACACTTGGAGGGAGGAAGTTTGATCAGGTGTTAGTTGAATACTTTTGCGAAGAATTCGGAAAGAAATACAAACTAGACATAAAGTCCAAGATTCGGGCGCTGCTGAGGCTGTACCAGGAGTGTGAGAAGCTGAAAAAACTGATGAGCGCCAACGCCTCTGATCTGCCCATGAACATAGAGTGCTTCATGAACGACATAGATGTGTCTGGGATGATGAACAGGTAACAGCTGAACCTTTAGAAAGGCAAGCTTTAGACTGTCCTTCAGTCAAGAAAGAAACCTGGTAGCTCTTAGGACTGGAGAAAGCTGGGAGATCAAAGAACAGCATGTGCAGCAATGCTGCTCAGAATGAAAATGTTCAGAGACAGGTCAGTGGCCTTGAGTTGGGAGGGAGGGCTGTGAATGTTGGAAGGGTGCCTGGATTACTGACTGGAACCAACTGCATGGGAGAATATACTGAAGTATTAAACTACGATTGGAGGAGAGAAAACCCTGCAGTACACAGTTAAAGTGGCATTGCTTCAATTTGGGCACCCTGTTGTGTTTGCAGTATTGCTCATGGTGTGTTAAAGCTTTGTTTTATGGTTTCTTCCAACAGAAGCAAGTTTTTAGAGATGTGTGACGGACTCCTTGCAAGAGTGGAGCCTCCCCTTCGCAGTGTGCTGGATCAAGCCAGTAAGTGTGTGTACATTGTGTTCTGCATGCACAAGAGACAGGATAGTGCACTCTTCATTTGGGTATTGGGTAGATGGATTTAGCACAAACAACCATTTCTTGCTTAGTAGTTAGGAGGTTAAAAAACTTACACAAGCTAAGATCTGAAATTCTTACTGCGCAGAAACTGAGAGAACAAGCTGAAAGTAATGGTTCATCTAATAAAACTTCTAGTTTATGATGTTGGTGTATTCATGTGAAACAGAAACATTTAATCTATAAAACCTGTTGTCTGACTCCTTTCTAGGGTTAAGGAAGGAGGATATTTATGCAGTAGAGATAGTTGGTGGTACCACAAGAATCCCTGCCGTAAAAGAGAAGATCAGTAAATTTTTTGGCAAAGAAGTCAGTACAACTTTGAATGCAGATGAGGCTGTGGCACGAGGTTGTGCACTGCAGGTAAAAAGTGGTTTGTTTTAGTTGTGAGTATTTTCATTGAAATCCATAAGTGAGCCAGAGTCCACAAGTAACAAAGATATTGTAGAATATATGCAAATAAGCAGGAGAGCGGTTGGGAAAATGAGAACAGCATCTTTAAGTGATTCTTCTGTGCTCTTTGTCTGAGCCAAATCAGTGGATCAGTGAAACTTGGTGAAATGTGTCTTTTGCTTCTGCTGTGGCTGGGAACCAGGAGTCTGATAAAGCTCATCAGAGGTTCTCTCTTCCAGAGTCCTTTAGGGGGGCCTGGGTTAAACAGGGAAAATTAGTTTTTTACAGCACTGCTGTTAAACTTGAGATATGGCAATTGCTTAATGACATGGGTGGAAATGGAAGTTTAGGTTCTTGCTAATGGGAAATCTGTGTCCTAGGCGCAACTTGATCGTTGTTGAATGGCTTAAGCAGTAGTAAATACTCTGTAGTTACTAGTACTGCCATCGCTTGAATGTACCTGAATTTTGTTCCCATCACCTGTAATATGTACTCACAGCTCTATTCCATCAGGGGTATGAACTCGCTGTTGGAATCTGCTTAAAAAGAGAACTTTGTGTTGTAGCATGCAGAAGTCCTGGTACTATGACACTTTAAAAAAGTACCTTTAATTTCTCATTTCTTATGTTGGAACTGAAAATTCAGCAGCCCTGTGACAGCAAACTAAACGCAATGACTCTGAAGTAAAACTTAAGTATTTCCATTTTCAGAGTGAGCAGGTTGTAGCAGCTGCCTGAGAAGGAAGGGTACTTAGAGCTTCCAGTGCTTGCTATGCAGGTCCCAAGTCCATCAATATTAGTCTTCCTTAACACAGCGTAAATGTACATATTAAGCATCATAAGTAGCACCGTGCTGAATTAAATTACTGTTCATCTAAAATCTGAAGATTTGTAATGTGGCTCTTGTGCTCTTGCAGTGTGCTATTTTATCCCCGGCTTTCAAAGTGAGAGAGTTTTCTATCACAGATTTGATACCGTATCCTATTTCTTTGCGATGGAATTCGCCAGCAGAGGATGGGTTAAGGTAAAAAAAGTTCAATCTTCTTGCACATTACAGGTTAAAACTAAATGGTGATGACTAGATTAAATAACACACTAAGACTAAATACCTTTAGAACAGTGCCCATTTAACAGCTCAGATTTTGATACTTCTGAGGTTCATGACAGTAGAAAACAAAGTCAAGGTCGAGTTGGGCACTTCCTATGTGGCTGCTGGTCTTACTTAACCTAAAAGGTCAGGGCAGTCTTCTGTTGCTTCATAAGGAAGCTCTTCCTTAAGGTCTAAGAGTATCTAGAAACATGTTGTTAACTTACCAGCTGCATTGTTGCATATATCAAATAGATGCTCTGTTTTCTCTTGCAGTGACTGTGAAGTCTTTCCCAAGAACCATCCTGCTCCATTTTCCAAGGTCCTCACTTTCTACAGAAAGGAGCCCTTCACTCTGGAGGCGTACTACAGTTCCCCCAAGGACCTGCCTTACCCAGATAGTGCTATAGGTTAGGACCATTCTGTAGCTTACAGCTTTATTCATAATTTTATCCATGTTTCAGGACTCTTCTGTCTAATTATATAATCTGGAAGTGGCATCCTACTACAAATTCTGTAGGGACAGGTTTCCAAATGGTTCTACAGTATAGTAAGTGGAGTAACATGAAGTTTGTGGACAAGAAGAGCATCCTAATGTTGGAACAAACCTGAAAGGGGAACATTGAGAGTTGTTCAGTCTTTGGCTCTGTTACAAGTAGCACCAGCTTTTTTTACAGCATACCTTAGTGAATTCCTAATAGCTGTGTGTCCCAGCATTGCTGAGTAAAAACTGGATTGTCTGACTTGAGTAGGATTTGATATCCCATGAGTGCATTACAGTGAGCTGTGTCAGCAACAGTCAGGTTTTACTTTGTCTTTAGCATTTACATCAAATCTGTTCGTTTTTTTTCTCTCTGGGATTGTTTAGCTCACTTCTTGGTTCAGAAGGTCACTCCTCAAACAGATGGATCCCTTTCCAAAGTGAAAGTCAAAGTCAGAGTAAATATCCATGGCATCTTCAGCGTCTCAAGTGCGTCTTTAGTGGAGGTTCATAAATCTGATGAGAATGAAGAACCTATGGAGACAGATCAGCACGCAAAGGAGGAAGAGGTAACAGACTTCATTGCTCTCAGCTTCTTAGAATCCTGGTGGCCAAGTTCTGGGGAGAGCCTAGGGCTTGTGTAATGATTTAGTACACATGTTCAGCAACTAAAATACGAGATTAAGTACTGATTGTAGCATGTTACACCAGTGACAGATCTCTTGAAATGAAGACTGTGAGGTGTGGATGAAATTGTTAGTCATGGAGCTGTTGCTTGCCTGAGCAAAGACTGGGAACTTGTAATTTATGCCTTGAGACTCTACTTCAGTTTTCAGTCTGTTTCTTTTGCCCAAAAGAGCATTAGAGGTGTAAGTGAAGTGAGCAGCCTAGGAACTGAAAGTGATCTGCATTTGTTTAATGTGCAAAATTCAACCTCTCTGAATTTCAGAAGATGCAAGTAGATGAGGAGCAACAAAAGGCTGAAGAGCAACAGCAGACCCAACCTGAAAATAAGGCAGAGTCTGAAGAAATGGAGGTAATGTGAGCATTTGAGATGTTATTTTCATGAGATTCCTGACAATATGCAGAGTGTGAGCATATCTGCTGCCTTTGTCATGGTTCTGGAAGCTGAACTTTTATTTCAGTGCACTGGTAGTCTATTGTGATTAGAGCTTTAGAAAGGACTTAAATGGCACTGATAACTGCAGGCCTGTCAGGTGACCTGGTACTGATAAAATGGGGGAACTCTCCTGTTCATGGAAGAAATAATCATCTAGTTTTCAATAATTTAAATACTAGACAAGTGTTCTACTGTGAGCACCATGACCCATGATTGTGGATAGTGTGTCCAGAAAAGGTCAGTGGTTCCATTGATTATCCCAGACCTTAGCAGCTGAGGTGTCGGAATGGACAGGGAGTGTTTAGTTCTGATACTGAGGTGCACTAACTCAGTTTTTCTAATGTAAGTCTTGACTGGTCACCTTGAACTGACTGATGTTGTTTTTATTGTCAATATATTTGTTAATGCAGACTTGTCAGGCTGACTCAAAAGACAAGAAAGTGGATCAACCACCTCAAGCCAAGAAGGCCAAAGTGAAGACAACCACAGTGGACCTTCCCATTGAGAACCAGTTGGTGTGGCAGATAGGGAAGGACATGCTCAATTTATTCATTGAAAATGAGGTAAACTCTTACTTGCCCATGCTAAAAGTGTTGCTAGTTGGTCTCCAGAAATGTTGGTGTTCATTAAACAAGGTTAAGGAAGGTCAAGGAAAGGCAAAGGAGTAAGACATGCAGTTAAAATTCTGAGGTGAACAACAGTGCCCCGTGGAGGCAGAATACATTCCTCTTGTTTAGTGATGCTGTAACTCTCACTGAAGAGTTGATCTGCAAGAAACCTCCAAAATCACCTGCAGTTGCAAGGTGCAGGTGACCCATCGGGGTGAAGGTTCCTCAGTTGGAGCAACATTGTTCTGTACTATTTTGGATATCACACCAAAACTCAAATGTTTTTTACTCATGTACTGTGTTAAAACAGTTCTGTAAATCACAGTATTACAAAATCTGTTTCAGACTTAAGCCTTTGCTAACAAGGTGTTCTGGCTATAAATGTTAAATAATTAGCTTTTTAGCCAACTAATTTGACAACTTGTTCACAGGGTAAGATGATAATGCAGGACAAGCTGGAGAAAGAGAGGAATGATGCCAAGAATGCAGTGGAAGAGTATGTGTATGAAATGAGAGATAAGCTCTGCGGTGTTTATGAGAAATTTGTCAGTGAAGATGTGAGTACTGTTGCTGGATTGTCCTCTGATATGCTGTGTTACAGGGAACAGTTGCAGTTAGTAACTTTTGACCTGTATCACATACTGTTCTTACTTAGATTATATATTCAGGCTTTAAATTTCAAGAAATACCTTGTAACCTATCTGGCTCTGAAGATAATCTGCTGAATGTGGCCCAGGCACAAACTGCTGGTTCTCCTCCAAAACAGTCGCAGCAATTAAGGTGGTATCAGGGCGTGTTTCCAGACTAGGAGCACTTTCACAATCATTTTAAGACAACCTGTTCTACTTTGGCTCTTTGTCAGTATTTAGGATAGTTTTAACATTAAAAAAATAATGACACAGCAGCCCTACCCAGGAACATAATAGATGGGATTAGTGTGACTAAATGTGGGCATTTGTATCTAGACTGGTTGCCTAAAAATCTCTTGGCATTATTAATCAGCTTTCCCTGTTGTACTGAAGGAGCTTGGTGTGTAATTAATTCTAGTGGGATGAATCACTCTGGACTCCTGATTGGATCTCCACTGATTATAGTGGATCCTTGCCAGCTAGGTGTCTGCAGAGCCCAAACTGAGACATGTTGGGTGACATTTATGGCACCTTAGCTAGAGATAAGTTTCACTCTGTTCTCAGACTTGCTCATATAGTGATGATGAAAACGGGAAAGGGGGAAAATAAGAACGTCTTTTATCTGACAGTATTGAACTGTGGGTGTCACAGATAGTTCTTCCTTGGGCCTGGTTTCCACCACAAAGTCATACAGAAGAATATTTTTATTTCTTTAGGATAAAGAGTTTAAGAGAGAGTTCTTTGGGTTCTAAAAATATAACTCTTCCAGAAAGGTTCCAAGTATTATTTAATGCCATCTGTCATCTAATAAATTATCCCGCTGTCTATTTTATGTGGATTGCTTCAGGATCGGAATAGCTTCACGCTGAAGTTGGAAGATACAGAAAACTGGCTTTACGAAGATGGGGAAGACCAGCCCAAACAAATATACATTGATAAATTGACAGAACTGAAGGTAAGTGGTTCTTACATTCCCATGGGAATTTACTGAAGCTGGAAAACTTTTTTGTGGCGGGGAGCTGTCTGGGGTCTGCTGATTTGGAGGTTAGCATTGGTGACAAACTGCTTAGTTTGGTTTTTAATTATGTGAGGGGCAGATCTCCCAATGGACCTATAACAGCACAGGATTGAGGGACACTCAGTCATTCCAAGGAGTTTAGAAATGTTGGTGTAACCTATCAAATCTTGCAGGATCCCACAGTAATGCTCTATGGGTTTTGATACCTTTTGTGCTTTGTTTCAGACTCTGGGTCAGCCTATTCAGGCAAGATTCCAAGAATCGGAGGAAAGACCAAAAGCATTTGAGGAGTTGGGGAAGCAAATCCAGCAGTACATGAAAGCTGTTCATTCATTCAAAGCAAAGGTATTTCCATACTTGAATTCTGGAAATGGTACAGATCTTGCCTGAATTTTTAGGTAAGCTGCTTCAGACAAAAAGCTGGTGCAACTTCCCAGCAAGCTTATGAGTGTTTAATAGGTTATTCATAAGTGGGTGTTGGCTTGTAAGCCTGAGTCTCTTTTTTTTTTAATCAGGTGTTGATTTCCTCATGGAGGGAGAATGCCAGCAGCAGTAGAACTTCAGGTCTCTGGTTACAGAGCTGTCGGTGATCAGCTTAGTTTCTGTGCTAACCAGAACAGCCTCCTGGCTCAATGGTCTTTAGTATTTTGAAGCTAAAAGTTTGAAGCAATAAGGGTGCAGTTTGTGCTCAAACATTCACAGAGCTGCTCCTTCTTTAACTGTTTCAGGATGAACAGTACGAGCATCTCGATGAAGCTGACGTGGCAAAGGTGGAGAAGAGCACAAACGAAGCCATGGAGTGGATGAACAATAACCTTAATCTTCAGAACAAGAGAAGTCTTACTTTGGACCCAGTTATAAAAGCAAAAGACATACAGGCTAAGACTAAAGTAAGTTTTTCTACACAAATCGCTGTATTTCCATGAATTTTTATGCTCATTGGTCTAGTTTTTTGCTCAAAGAACGCTGAGGTGAGAAAGTTCAGATATACTGTGGAACATCAACACTCAGCTTGAATATCCCACTGGTGCTGTCAGAAGTTAAAGTACAATTGTGGGGAGATACAAACATTTCTAACAGTGTTTTATGTCTGTGTTTTGTAGGAATTGGCAAGTATTTGTAATCCCATAGTCAGCAAACCCAAACCCAAGGTGGAACTGCCGAAGGAGGAGCAGAAGCCGACGGAACCCAATGGACCAGTGGACGGGCAGGGAGACGCCAGGAGCGGAGCCCAGGGCCCCGAGCAGGGCACTGCCCCCACAGCCAGCGAGAAGAAGCTTCCAGAAATGGACATTGACTGAATTTCAGCACTTGTTTATATTATTGCAAACTACAATAAAGCTTTAAGTTGTCAACTTTGTATGTTCTGAATCCAAACTGAAGCAAGCGAATCCCACAGCGCTCTTGGTAACTCTTGGAGAGGTTTGGGCAGGGCAGCAGGTCAGGACGCAGAGGTAGCAAAGGACTCGCTCAGCTCAGCAGTGTTTGCCATTATTGATTGTCTTTAGAAGTTTTGGTAGTTTAACTAGGCCTATAGGAACAGCCATAAGCTGCTTCTCCATTTTTAATGTCCAGGGTGAGTCAATCTTCCTTTGAAGGACAGACAGCAACACATGAAGTCTGATGTTCACGGTGTTCTTCCCTTTCCCTGGGGATTGCAGCAGCTGGGACTGCAGGGAGGGAAGGGGAGAGCCCAAGGCAGAGTCTTCCATTGCCCTTGTTTTAATGTTAATGCCTGCTCTGGACTCGCTCTGATTTGCACTGGAACAGTCGATGGTTACAGGAGGTTTGCAGAGCAGGGGGTGGTTCATCAGCACCTTTATTCCTTAGCCCAGACTGCAGATAAGACTGAGTGTGCTCCTGGACATGGAAGTGAGTTTCTGGCAAACTCCCCAGCTAATTAGGCCCTGTAAACTCTTTGTCTCTAGTTAAATTAGCTGCTTGTAGAAAGAGTGAATACTTGTATTTCAGCTGCCTATGCTGATAGTTGATTCTGACTTGTTCCTAATTTTTTTTCTGGCAGGGGTCTGCTTGCTTCCATGAGGCCTTCATTTGGAATGCTTGGTTTTTTGGTTTGGGGGTTTTTTTTTTTCAGGAAAACCAAGAACTGATGGATTCGGCTTTTTTTTTTTTTTTTATGAGCTTTATACAATGATTTGCTTCTAGTACTGATTGTTAATTGAACTTGCAAACTTCAATTTGTATGTGTTAAAATCCAAAGCTGAAAAAAACACCCGTTCAGATATTGCAAGAAATAAATGCACTGGATTCCACTGGATCGCCTTCTCCAGCTGTTGATTCCAATGGAGAGGGGAATGGTGTCGGGGTGGATGGGAAGGGCTGTGTCCCTCCGTGTGCTGGGAGCTCTGCTGGGCTGCGCTGGGGTGCGGCTGGGTGCGATGGGTGCCGGTTCAAACCCACTGGCTGGGGTTGGAAGGGACCTCTGGAGAGCACCCAGGCAGGGTCACCTGGAGCAGGTGACACAGGAACACATCCAGGTGGGTTTGGAATGTCTCCAGAGAGGGAGACTCCCAACGCTCCCTGGGTAAATGTCCCAGTGCTCTGCCACCCTCCCTGGAAATAAGCTCTGCCTCCTGTCGAACCTGAATGTGTGACCGTACAGCAGCATCGCTGATGGGTGCGGGGGCTCTGCCGGCGGTACCGGGGCCGGGCTGAGCCTGCCGGGCCCTCCCGGCCGCCGGGGGAGCTGCGGGGCCGGGCCGGGCGGGGCCTGCTCCTCCCGGCAGCGCTTCCCGTTCCTCCCGTCCCTCCCCTCCCCTCCCCTCCCATCCCGCCCCTCCCGCCGCTCCGCCGGGCCCCGCTCGCCGTCGCCGCGGCCGCCCCGGGAGAGGGACCGGGTGAGGCGGGGCCGGGAGTCGGGGTTCGCGGCTGGGCACAAACAGCCGGCCGGGACTAACCCCTCGGTGCCCCCGGAGCGTGCGGGGTCTGTCCCGCGGGGGCCGCAGCGGGGGCAGCCCCGGGGATGGTCCCGCCCCGGCCCCGCCGCTGCCCAGTGAAGGTAACCCGGCCGCGGTGCCGCGCCCCGCACCCGCCGCGCTGCGGGATGCTCCGCGGGACTTGAGCCTTTCGTACCCATAGCTTTAATGACTAATCACAAATAGGGCCGTTTTCCTTGTTTGCTTTAGGACACTGGACGAGAGCTGCTGTTACTAGCTCCTTTTGCGTGTGTTTTTTTTGGGGGGTTAATTTCTCTTTCAGACATCACTGAAATGTCCCTGTTTCACTTGTGCTATCTCTATCTTTCATGATTTCCCCCCTTACATCTGCCTTTAGCTGCTAACACACAGTTTGCTTTCTGACTTTTCAATATTCTCTTGGGGTTTTTTTAACTTATTTTATAAAGCTACCAATATTTTTTTTCAACCTCTTAAAACCCCCTTGATTGTATTTCGCACTGTTTTACATCGGTTACTTGGGTTTCTAACTCTGTTAGTGGTGTAAAATAGATATCCCAAGTTAATAATTGGAATAGGATGTGTTAACTCGGTTGATGTTGCAGAGTGGTGGTAACCCCACAGGAAAGTTAAATGTCTTCAGAGGACAAGGAAGCCCAGGAGGATGAGCTGCTGGCTCTGGCCAGCATCTATGATGAAGATGAGTTTAAGAGAGCTGAGTCTGCCCAAGGAGGAGAGACAAGAATTTGTCTGGAGTTGCCTCAAGACTTCAAAATTTTTGTGAGTGGTGAGTTGAGATGTTTTGTGTTATCCCCAAGCTCGTTTGCTGTTTGTGGAGTGACCTGTAGGAACAGTGACTGGGCAAGGCCGTGGCTCACCCTGTGCTGTGCTTGTGGTAGTGCTGGGGTTTGTATTTGAGTAGTTTAATCCTCATACACATAACTTCTTTAGTAAACTTTAAAATTACAGATGAGTAATAGTATTTCTTCAGAATAATTAAGTTTATTTATTGGGGTTTTTTTATTCTCTTGAGGGTATGTCTTTCCAGGTTCCTGGTTTGTGCAGGATCTGATATTTCACAGTGCTGGTGCTTAACTGCTTTAATCACAGACCTACAATTTTACTGCCCTGAGTTTTGTTATTTAGGCTTGAGCAAATAATTTTAACCCCAGAAATGTATCAAATTAAAAGAGATTGGGTGCTGTCATCAACAGTGACAGTTCATTAGTTTTCATTGTCCTGTTATTTCTCAAACTGCCTCTGTTGTCTCTGGCTCAGGCAGTTCCACAGAAGGCCTGCAGAGCAGTGGGTTTGAGTACTCTGTGTGCTTCCTGCCTCCCCTCGTGCTCAATTTTGAGCTCCCACCTGACTACCCATCGACATCTCCACCAGTGTTCACCCTCAGTGGGAAATGGCTCTCCCAGGCCCAGGTTTGCAGATTTTTAACATTTTGACAGAGCTGAGCAAGTTAATAATGAACAGTGTTCTGTGGAATGTTAATGAAAGTAAAAAAATAGTGACATTGCTCTTCAGCTGGCTCTTCTTCTGTCTCCTGCTTGTTTTCGTTTGGTCGCTATTCCAAGGCAGAAGAGTTTGCATCCATGAGAACTGTTTTGTATGTGTTTTATGGATAGATTAAAAACTGGTGAATCTGAAATCGAAGTTTGCACTATGGACTGTGGGAGGAGAGGAACCCTGTGGGAGGAGTTGTCAGAACTTACCAAAGTCAGGAATTGTTTGTTCTTCTCCAGCTCAGCGCTCTTTGCAAACACTTGGACAATGTGTGGGAAGAGAACCGAGGCTGTGTGGTCCTGTTTGCCTGGATGCAGTTTCTGAGGGAAGAAACACTGAGTTACCTGAATATTTCATCCCCGTATGAGCTGAAAATGTGCCCTCAAGGGAAGGGGCAGAGTCGGACACCGCTGGGGCCTCTGGATGCTGGGAAGGACTGTGGGGGTGCCGCAGGCTCTGCCGCAGCTGAGGAGGAAATCGTGGATGCCAGAGCTGTGCAGGACGTGGAGTCGTTGTCAAGTCTGATCAGGGAAATCTTGGACTTCGACCAGGCCCAGAGGAGGAAGTGCTTTAACAGTAAGATGTATTTGTGCAATATCTGCTTCTGTGAGAAGCTGGGCAGTGAGTGCATGCACTTCACCGAGTGCAGCCACGTGTACTGCAAAGCCTGCCTGAAGGACTACTTTGAGATTCAGATCAGGGATGGGCAGGTCCACTGCCTCAACTGCCCTGAGCCCAAGTGTTCTTCTGTCGCCACTCCTGGCCAGGTAAGACACATGTGCACACAGGGCTGGAGAGTTCTGCTAACTCACCCAAAATTACAGGGACAAGGTGGGGCTGTGCATGGTCAGCATTGGGAATCTCAGACTCACTGAGGTTGGAAAAGACCTGTAAAGTCATTGAGTCCAACCTGTGACCCATCCCCACCTTGTCAAAGGACCAGAGCACTGAGTGACATGTCCAGTCATTCCTTGAACACCTCCAGGGATGGGGACTCCACCACCTCCCTGGGCAGCCCCTTCCAATGCCTGACAATGCTTTCCAGGAAGAAATTCCTCCTGATGTCCAAACTGAACCTCCCCTGGCACAGCTTGAGGCTGTTTGCTCTTGTCCTGTCCCGGTTCCCTGGGAGCAGAGCCCGACCCCCACCCGGCTCCCCCCTCCTGTCAGGGAGCTGGAGAGAGTGAGAAAGTCCCCCCCTGAGCCTCCTTTTCTCCAGGATGAGCCCTGCCAGGACCCTTAGATGCTTTTTGTGCTCTAGCCCCTCAATGTCTTTTTTGTTGTGAGTGGCCCAGAACTGACCTCAGGATTGGAAGTGCCTCAGTAGTGCCCCAGCCCAGCGGCCTCCCATTCCACGTGACGCTGCATGCTCATTCCATTTGACACTGCGTGCTTTTCCTTTGGTTAATTATTAGAATAGCATTTCTAGAAATATTTTCATGATTTGTTGGAGAATAAAGTGGATTCATCCCAACTGTAGGGATTTTTTCACTGACTTACTGTGTTTTGCTGATGGTAGCAGGCTCAGAATTTCAGATGCAGGTAATCACAGAATCGCAGAATGGTTTGAGTTGGGAGGGACCAAAATCCCTTAAAGCTCCTTAAAGGGACCTTAAAACCACACCCCCTGCCCTGGACAGGGACACCTTCCACCAGACCAGGTTGCTCCAACCTGGCCTTGAACACTTGCAGGGATGGGGCAGCCACAGCTGCTCTGGGCAGCTTGTGCCCGGGTCTCACCACCCTCACAGGGAAGAATTTTTTCCTAACAGCTCCCCCGTGGTTCTTTAGGTGAAGGAGCTGGTTGGGGAAGAGCTGTTTGCCCGCTATGACCGGCTGCTCCTGCAGTCCAGCCTGGACCTGATGGCCGATGTGGTGTATTGCCCTCGCCCTGGCTGCCAGACCCCCGTGATGCAGGAGCCAGGCTGCACCATGGGCATCTGCTCCTGCTGCAACTACGCCTTCTGCACCCTCTGCAAGATGACCTACCACGGGGTGTCCCCATGCAAGGTCACTGCAGGTGAGCCACCTCACCTTGTGTTCCGAAAACGCGTCAGGAGGCAGTTAAATCTGGTGTCAAACAGGCAGAGGTTGAGCAAGGAAACTCCTCACCATGAGCTTTCAGAAAGACCAGACACATTCATTTGGAGTAGGTCTGTTGCTGATAATTAATTATTACTCATTTGATGACGCTCCACAGCTTAGGAGGTCCCTAAACAGCTGACTGTCAAATGCTGAGAGGCCATAACAGGGAAGGAATAATTTTATATGTATTTTTTTTACCCTTTCCTGTGAATCCACTACTTTGTGTAGTCATAGTAGATAATGAAGTCAGATGGAGGCTTCTCTTTCTGTTTGGCCTCAAAATCCTGTGACCAGGTTTCATAAAATGTATGTACAGAAAAAATATTTCCATTTTCTAGTTTATTTTACATTGTAGACATACATTGTACTTTACATTGTTCTAATTCCATTGACAGGTCTCTGTTATAATGAAACAGTGTAAAACTTGAATTTTGGGGCAGAGAGGTTTATGCTTTTCTTGCTTTTTAATGAATGATGTTAGCTTCCTTTGAGAATTTCTGTGCTGCAATTAGCTGGACTTCTTTATATATTACAAAAGCTGTTTGGTTTGCTTTGGTTTTGTTCCCCAGAGAAATTAATGGATTTACGAAACAGCTACTTGGAAGCAGATGAGGCAACTAAAAGATTTCTGGAACAACGCTATGGCAAGAGAGTGATTCAGAAAGCCCTCGAGGAGATGGAGAGTAAGGAATGGCTGGAAAAGAACTCCAAGTCTTGTCCTTGCTGTGGGACTCACATAGAGGTGAGCATGGAGGGAAAGGCTGCAGAAAATAATAGGAACAGAAATTAAGACAATTCTGTGTTTAGGCTGGGACAGAGCTGGGTTTGTACACTCCAGATTCACCAGGGAAGGGAAATTTCCATTTCTGTCTGTGTGACATGGAAAAGGAGGTGAGGTGATGTTTGTGGAGCTCAGGGATTTGAGTTCACTCAGCAACTGGTGGTGTTCAGGCTCCAGTACTAAACAGGTCCAGGCTGACTATGGATCTGTATGAATCATTTTATTTTTCATGTGTTTCAGGTTACTGCTGTTTTGCACTATAGCCAGGAAATAAAACCAGCTTCAGAAAAATATCAATTTCCAGTATTTTTAGTAGTATAGCCAATTTACAGTGCTGGGATTCCAGCTCCCAGTTCTCTTGAACAGTGAAAAAAAATCAGTGTGTGATGGAGCTGGGGTTGAATGTATTAATTGGCTGATGTAGTTTTGAGGGCTGTTGCCATAGAGAGACTGAAGCCTGACACAGTAAGATTCTGATACTGCTATTTCTTGTTTTTTCCCCCCGCAGAAGCTCGATGGCTGTAACAAAATGACATGCACAGGGTGCATGCAGTACTTCTGCTGGCTCTGCATGGGCTCTCTGTCCCGGGCCAACCCCTACCGGCACTTCAACGACCCTGCTTCCCCCTGCTTTAACAGGTTTGTGCTTACTAGTATTTCCTCTAGTGCTGAAACACTTATTTTCTACTTTTTCTTACAGTCTCTCCCAGATTCTTACCTTGAAATTTGTAGCTATAGTTAAAGACATGGTTTTTTCTCACAAGGACCCAACACTAACAATAAAAATCAGGAGTGACTCAGGATGTACTTTTGCTTTTTAATATTTCTGGTTATAAAATTCTGGAGGAGTCTTCTGGGCCTATTCCTGATTTATTTGGTCAGGATCACCCTTTCTGTGCTGCCTCTGCCTGACACAGCCTGCAGGGAAATGTTTCCCTGGAGATGCTCGGGTGCAGCTCAGGGTTTTGGGTCCCATCATCACTGCTGGGGAAGGATCAAGGCACAGACGGTGCTGCTGCTGTTGGGACGGGGAGAGGCAGCTCAGAGGGATGTGACAATGGCAGCCTCTCAGCTTTGTGTATTCCAGAGTGTGCCCATCGTTGGCTAGTAGTGCCTGGATCCAAAGTCCCAATTTTTTTCTCAATCCCAATGATTTTCTCAATCCTCCACTATCTATTCTGCTGTAATAGATGTGGCTGACAGGATTTTTCTTGTTCTTGGCCCTTTTTCAGCATTCCCTCCCAACAGTTTTGGTTTTTTTCACTTCCTACTCTGTTTTCCTTATTCTTTTTCTCCTGTTGTCCTTTTTTTCTTTTCATTTAGCTTAAACTCCCCCTGTCTTGACTAAGCTCATCTGCTTTGTAAAGAATAATTTGGAAGCAGAAAATTACTGAACCACTTAGATTGGAAAAGACCTAAACCATCTAGTCCAGCCATTGCCCCAGCACTGCCAAATGCCTTTTTGTCCCCTGTGCCCCACTGATGCTCATATGTTATAATTGTTTGCCCAATTCCATGTGTCCAGTGAGATTGTGACTTGTCTGGAGCAGGCAGCTTTGGCTGCTGATCGTATCCTGCCTAAAGGCCAACCAGGAACAGCAGCATGGTGGGTAACTTTAATATGGTTTGGATTATTAGTGTTTTCAGGGATTTCTTGGGACATCATGTATGTAAGGTACCATCAAACCTTCTGGTGTAACAAGCTGTCGAATTGACATTGACAGCATGAGCGGTTTGTGATGCTGAAAAAAATAGCGGAACTTGTTTCTTTTGTACTTTTTCCTCACATTTAGATGGACTTTTGAAACATATTTGACTTTTTTATGCCATGGTGTCACTAATTTTCTGTCTTGCAGATTGTTTCAAGCCATGCACATTGATGATGGGGAATTCTGGGAAGTTGAAGATGATGACCAGTAGCTTTCTCGAGCAACAAAAGGTGAACAAACCAGAGACAGATGCTTTTTTTTGGTGTCTTTTGTTTGCTTTTCACTTCCATTGTGTGATAGAAGAGTGGTAACTACCCTGCACTGCAGGATACTCACACCTCAGAGCCTGTTGCCAAAACCAAAGGAGACCGTTTTACCCATCCTGGGGTCAGGATCATCATGGAATGCCCTAACAATCACATCAGTTATTAAAGACAAATACAACCAATCAGAAGTTGGAGAATTACTGGAAAAATATACATGGAGAGATGCCCCTTTTTTAAAAACAACAGACAAAACTGAGGCCTCAGATCGTGGAAATAGTTGGGGGGGTTTGTTTAGGGAGACTGGCCTTTGGAAGGTCTTGGATCACAAATATTGTGGGGGTTTGGGCAGTTTGTTAAGCTGTAGAGCTCTTTCTGGAGCTGTTTAGTGATGCTGCTTGGACTGAGGAAGTTTTCTGATACAGTACAGAAAATTTCTTCTATATTCAGCAACAAAGTTTGTTGCTTTTATGAATTTCCTGAGGTGTTTCTCTGAAAAGCAGCCCATGGCTCTGTCACTGGTACTTTCTAATGACCTTAAAGGTGATTATCCCCAACCCCCTTCTCACTGGCTGTCGTGCCTAGGCCTTTGCATCGCTGAGTGGTTGGGCAGAAAATGACCAACAGCCTTTTCCAGAAATTTCTGTCAGGTTGGTGACTCATCCTGGTGTTCCTGTTGGATTCACTCCCATTGCCTCTCCTTTTTTTGTTTCAGTGATGAGTGCTAAGGCAGTGAGCTGAGGATGTGAGAGGGTAAAAAGTGTCAGGCAGAGATGATTCTTCTAGATACTGACAATTATTTTGTATTCTCAGATGATGAAGTAATTTATTTTTTACTACTCTTCGCACAAGAAATTTGATTAGTTGATATTTTTGCTTCTGGGTTAGATCCCTTATTTCCAATAGTTTTGCACTATTGCAAAAATTATTTCAGAAACAAAATTGTTTCCCCTAAAATCTCAGCAAGTAGTTCTATGAACATGAAGGTAATTACTGGAGAGAACCACTAACTTTTAACAAGTTTTTCCACTTGCAGAGCGGTCTAAAAGTTTATTTGGAAATCAAAGCTGCATGTGCTGTGTTCAGAAGCAGTAGGGCCTGGATGAGTAGGTAAGGAGCTGGAAGACTCTCCAGAAGCTCCAGGTGATCACCTCTCACTCAGTTTTGACTGATAGTTAATAAATTTATACTGGTGTATGTGGCCAAAATGAGTGCTGCTCTAGTTCCTTTCACAGAGGATGAGTCCGTACAGTCAGAAGTGGAAGAGATTAAAAAGATGAGATGGTAAGAGGGAATCTCACCTCTGTTTAGGCTATAGGTCAGCGTGTAGGAAAAGCTTCCATTGTGTATGGTTTGAGTTGTATTTCCTGCACCTTTCACATGCACTAAATTCACTTTAAGATGGTAAACACAGTTGTCTCCCTGTTTGTCTTCATTCTGGCATGAATTTGGCAGTACAGGTCAGTATTTGGCCCCGGTGCTCATGTGCCACAGGGGTGTGGAATGGGACAGCCCAGAGCTGGGCTCAGAGCTCCCAAGTGAAGCTGGCACGGGATGTGTTCTGCTCATGGCATTTTGGACATTTATGTATGCATAGTGCCCTTCCACCCAAAGGGCCCTGGTTTTCCCTTGGAGGTACAAGCCCCTGACTGAGACACGGTGGCTGTTGGGACACTGCTCTGGGATCAGCATGTTGGATGCAGCCAGCTCTGAGCTGTTTCCCCCTCTGGCCAGTTTTAACTCTCCAGGCTGAATCCCAAAGCTGCCTACTTTTGGAAGGGACTTTCTTCTTGCTGTGTATGGGAGCATGGGGAGTATTTGTGACAAGGAGAAGGATGTGCTTAAACCCCCTTAATCCTGCCTGGATGGAGAAACCAGTGTTGGATCCCCTAAACCAGGACACAGGTAGGCTGAGGGCAGGGCTGGGATGCCAAAAGGTACCTTGGGATGAAGATCCATGGCTGGGGATGTACCAGTTCTACCAGAGCACAAATAGTGAAGTATTGGAATGAACCACCCCAGATTTCAAGGACTCTGCGTGGAGGAAGGAGGAGCAGTGGTGTAGCCATCACCCTGCCTATGAATTCGGGGATCCCTGGGCTGGAGCTTCCAGATCCTGCAGTGAGGCAGAGGAGGACAGGCCTTCTGAGGAGGGGACAAGCAGGTGACTGCACTCATAGGACAATCAGATGGTGCTGCAAAGGCAAGACAGTTAAACCAGACTCTGCCTGTACAGAGAGCAAAGCACCAGCTTTGGGAAAGGGGCTCGGAGTTTCTCCCTCAGTCTTTTCCCCAGTCGAAAAATCTCACCTTCACCATTTCTGTGAATGCAATTAAAATATTTGCAGAAACTTTGGGGTGCCAGGTAGAGCTGTGGCCTCCTCCCTTCTCCTTTAAAGGCTCCCACTTTTTCATGTGACGTGACTGCTGCCTGGCAGGACAGAACCACAGCAGGTGCCTGGTGGAAACCTGCCAGCAAACACTGGGCAAGGAAGTAGGGAGAAGCAGGAGCTATTCCTACCAAACTGCTTCCAGGACAGCTTTGGTTTCACAAGCACAGACACAGTCAATGCCACCATTTAGAAAAAAATTAAAGACATTTAGTGTAGAAAGTTGCATTACAGGTCACCAGTTTACAAAATTTCTCATAAAGAAAATAAATGTTGCCCAGTTTTCTTGCCTCTCTTGTGGTAGGATTGGATAGGAATCCCAGGAATCACATTTCAGCACTGGTGGGGTCTTGCCAGTACAGGCTGTTGTTCAGTTGTGTGAGGCTTCTGTAATTAAACAGAGGCTGAAGCCAGTGGGAACAGAGCATTTTCTTTGAGGCTGGTTTGGCATTTCCTCAGAACAGTGGAAAGTTCTGGAGTGAATATACTGCTTCAGGCTTTGCACTGATACAATGACCAGTGCTGAGCACAGAGAGGTCACTTCTGCCTCATCTGAACAAATCTGCCCTCCTGAATACTTCATAAAGCACCAGGGCACAGAAAGTTATACCCTGGGACTGAACATGAAGGGCTGCTTGTGTGACACCACTGACATCCTCAGATGTATAAACTGCATGATTAACCCCAGGTGTGTGAATGCTGCTGTAGCCTCTTGTGCTGAAGTGATCTCAAGTCCAACTTTGTCTCAAAGTGAGGCTCAGACAGGGCTTTATCCAGTCAGATCTTGGAAACCTTCTAAGGACAGAGCCTGCACAGCTTCTGGGGAATCTGCCTCACTGCTTGGCTGTCCCCATGGGGAGGTTTTATCTTTCTGTCCAGTCTGAGTATCATGCCTACTCAGATCCCACTGGCTGTTCTCATCTTCCTGCCGGCTTCATCTTCTTGCTGGCCCCTTTGGGGCTGTGGGACTGCTCTGAGGCCATGTGAAGCTTTCCCTTCTCCAGCTGGACAAGTTCATTTCCCATTTTCCAAGATTATAAGGCAAGAGTTTGTTTCATGGAGAAGGAATTACACCAAAGTGATTACCCACTGGGTTTGTGTTGTACTTTCACTTATCCTCACATTTCAGTTTTGCAGCCTTCAGTCCATGATTACAGTCACTTCATAGATCAGACAACTCATCCTTCATTGACTTTACCTTTAGAGAATGAGTTAGTGGCAGAAGTTTGTGGAAGACAGTACACTGGATCCATCCTCATTTGGTTAATTAAGGCAGGTGTTTGGCATCTCTCTCTTTAATGAAGAGAAGCAACCACATGATCATTCTGCTAATTTAAGAACAAACATGAGATCAGATCTGCAGCAATTCACTGCTTTTCCAGCTGGTTTCAACAGCTGGTTCAGCATTGCCCTGAGCAGATCAATCACTGTACGGCTTCTTAGATTGGCTTCTCTCTGCTTCTGTCTCCTTCATGCTGTACAAGGGCTCCACAAGCTTGTTGTGAACCAACATTAAACCTGATGGAGAAAGTAAAAAGATGATGCAAGTGGACATAATAAAGCAAAATTCTCATTGAATGCTGATGAAATTAGACATTGTTAGTGTCCTTGTTCCTTTGCCCCCACACCCAAGCACTTAAGCATTTACCTTCACACTGATTATTCTGTTATATTTAAGGAATATACTCATTTGGGAGTTGATTAATCAGAAACATCTAATACAAAGCATGGCTTGTGCCACTTAAAAACTAACAGAACAGCTTCCTGGCCTGGACAAACACTCACCTTTAAAGTATTTCACCGTCTTGACTTTGAGCTCCAGCGTGGCATCCTCGTCGCACACGAACACAGTGTTGGGGTGCTGCTGGAAGGCAGACACTGTCCACATGTGGTTGACACCTTCCTCGATGGCTTTGTACAAAGCAAAGGCTTTGTGGGCTCCTGTGATCAGAATCATCACCTGCACCCCAAGACATAGAGAAGGGCAGTCAGGGTTTTTGTTCCAAAACAGGATAACCTTTAGCTGCTCCAGAGCTACTGTGGGAAGCCACTGCTTTTTTCCTAACCTCTCTGGCATCCATGACAGTGCCCACTCCGACTGTCAAGGCCATCGTGGGGACTTTGGAGAGGTCACCATCAAAGAACCTGGCATTAGCCAATATGGTGTCCATAGCCAAGGTCTTCACTCGTGTCCTGGACACCAAACTCGATCCCGGCTCGTTGAAGGCAATGTGACCGTCTGGGCCGATACCTGGGACAGAGACAGCGGGAGAAGAGGGTCAGTTGCAGGAGCAGAGCCAACAGCTCTCCCATGAGAAGGACAGTCAGTGCTTCCAGGAACACAGACCTCAGAAAAACACCCACAATTCTTCTGGTCAAGCTCAAATTTGTGTTTGGTAGGAATGACAGCAAAAGCCCCCTCTGAAGCCAACAGACTCTTCCCTAACTGTGCTGAGACAACAATAAAGCAAAGTAGGTGGCAGAATCTCACAGCAAACTGATGGGAAAAGCTTGTGTTGAGCTCCTGTTGTCTCAGAGAATTCTGACAACTCCCAAGAGTTTCCTGTCAGCACTGACAACTGTAATACACTGTGTACAATTCTAGCTCTACCCATTTCTCCTGCTAATCATTTCCTGAACAATTCACTGACTGGATTGAAAGACCTAAAACTGTGGGAGCAGTACACTGGGAGACAAGTCTGCCAGCACACAACAGTGCCCAGGGGGATGGACTGTGGGGTGGCTTTCACTGCAAATCCACTGAAAGCCACTGGAAATGAACAATCCTGACAATTCTCACCTCCAACAAAGAGCTCGATTCCTCCAGCTGCTTTGATTTTCTCCTCAAAGGCATCACACTCTGCCTGGAGGTCAGGTGCATTTCCATCCAAAATGTGGACATTCTCTGGTGAGATGTCAATGTGCTTGAAGAAGTTATTCCACATGAAAGAATGGTAACTTTCCGGGTGATCCCTCGGGAGACCTGGTAACAGAGCACATGCAGGACTAAGACCAACTGGAAAAATATCACAACATAAGCACTTCTATACCCTTGGAGCGGGTTTGGTAACAGAGCACAGCTCTGTCTGTCCTTTGTCACTCCCTCAACTTTCACAAGTTGTTTTTATTTCCCTAAATAGTAGAATTAAAATCAATCACAACAGCTCCTATAAGGCATATGCCCGTATTACTGTGCAACAGATGTCCAGAAAAGCAGGTGTGCACTCTGCCTCATCTGTCAGTACCTTTTCAGCCTTCCTCCCAGTTCAGATTTGCAAGAGTGAACAAAAAAAAAAAAGTGCAGAAGCCTAAGAAATAATAATTATGTCATTATTGCATATTTTTTTTCCTTTCGAATGCTATAAAACCACACTGGACTGCTTATTCCCTAATGCTGCTTCATTAGGATTGTTCACATTGACCAGGGGTAAAATCAGCATTAGCAAATATTTAGCCTGTAGGTTTTTCACCTTTGGATCTCTCTTCTGAAGAGGCTGTTTCACCACAGCTTCAGAAAAGAAACAGCCCCCTGCTGTCTCAGCAGGAAGGGCACTCAGAACACACTGGTCCTTTTAAAGGACCTGAGCTACAGTGACCTTTATAATCCTGGAGCAAAGGTGGCAGTTAACATTGTGCACTATCTGAGCTTGCAATGATAAGGTGGTTCCTTACCTGGTCAGCACCTAAGTGCAGGTAAAATACAATATCTGTAATAGTCTGTATAATACCAACCAACATCCAATACCCTTCAGTATCCGTTTTTTTCTATAGGCTTTGAAGCCTATGGAAAATTTTCAAATTTCTGCTACAGGTTTCTTGAATTGTCCCCATCATTCCCTTGGCTAATTCCCTGGAGGTGTTTAAGAAAAGCCTGGACGTGGCACTCAGTGCTAGAGTCTGGCTGACAAGGTGGTGTTCGGGCATAGGTTGGGCTCCATGACCTCAGAGGACCCTTCCACCCAAATTCAGTCTGTGGGTCTGTCGTTCTTATAAGATGTTGTTCCATCCTACCTGGAGCCCTCTGCAGGCGGATTCCTCGCCCCACGGTGCTCTGAGAGGATGTCTGGCTGCGGCACAAGGTGCGGAGCCAGAGACAAACACACCCGGCAGGGCAGGGCAGGGCAGGGCAGGGCAGGGCAGGGCAGGGCAGGGCAGGGCAGGGCAGGGCAGCCAGCGCTGCCTGCGGGCACTCACCCACGTACTCGTCCATGTTGAAGGTCTTCACGTACTTGAAGGAGAGGTCCCCGTTCCGGTAATACTCCACCAGCTTCTTGTAGCATCCCAGCGGGGTGCTGCCTGCGGGGAGCCGCCGCCTCAGCCGGGGCAGGGGCCGGGCCGGACCCCGGCCCCGCTCCCCACCCCCGGCACCCACCTGTGGGCAGCCCCAGCGTGAACAGCCGCCCGGGGCCCGGGCCGAACTGCACGATGCGGTTGCGGATGTACTTGGCCGCCCACTCGCTGGCCTGCGAGTACGTCTCCAGGATGATGAGCTTCATGGCGGGGCCGCCCGGGATCGCTTCCCCTTGCCCGGGATCGCAGTCACCGCCTCCTCCTCCCGGGATCGCTTCCCCTTGCCCGGGATCGCAGTCACCGCCTCCTCCTCCCGGGATCGCTTCCCCTTGCCCGGGATCGCAGTCACCGCCCCCTCCTCCCGGGATCGCTTCCTCCCGGGGTCCCTCCCCCGCGGTGGGCGGTGAGAGCCGGAGCCGGCCCCGCAGAGCCGGGAAGGGGGGGTGGCTGCAGTTTGGTGGGGGGATTGAGGGATGCCGATAAATCCCGCCGGGAATGACGCGTCGCGGCTGCCGCCCGGCTGTTCGGTCAGCAGCACTTGGAGTGCTGTCTGTTGTCCGGACAAAGCTTTGGGATATCAGCGCTTTTTCACGAACATATTATTAAAAGGGCAGCAAATATTTCAGTGTGGTTCTGCTGGCGTGTCCCCGGCACGCCAGGGATCCACCCGGCTCCGTCCTTGAGCTTTTCATCCCTAAAGGAGAGCTCCCAGTGTTGCCGTAAATCCAAGGAAGAAAACTTCCATGACAGGGTGAAGGCAGAAAAAGGTCTTTTACTGAAAGTTCGGCTAAAGCTTTAAAACAAACAAACATTCAAACAAACACTCAAAATCTCTATAGATATTAAACAAACAAACAAAGTGTAAAAGAGCTTTCTTGCCTTACCCAATATTTAAGATTCTACGGGATTCAGTCTCTCTCTCTCTGGCTATTTGCGAAAAATTCTCTCAGAATGCCGGCAATTATTTATAAAACTTAATTATCTTATCTATAAAACATAGCCAATGTCTAATTAACCCATCTTACAAACTATCCCAAACCACACACCCCCCCTCCCCTTACACGCCCCTTTGAAATTGAGTCAGTGGTCTTA
>JAWWEU010000029.1:17399522-17500371 GCA_035583155.1 Acropternis orthonyx
AAAAAAAAAAAAAAAAAAAAAAAAAGGCAAAAGACGGAGTTCTGAGCTTTGCTTCTGTTGTAGCATGAGAAGAAAATCTGCCTAATGATGCCCAACATCACTTTGATGCTGCACTCCAGCACCTCCCTTAGAGTTTACTGGGGCTCCAGCCTGCTGGGGACACGATGGTCTGTTGTCCGCACTGGATCCATGCTTGGAGGCTCATTCCAGCTCACAGATGGATTTGGGCCATAGACACGGTCTGCAGACACCAGCTCTGCTTAGTGATGGAGCGACTGGAGTCACTGCCTCTCCCTGTGGCTGCTCCACTAATCCCAGCCATGGTACCAGCTCTGTGCTGGCTTTCCATGGCCAGCACGTGTGTGTTTCCCTGTTTGGCCTCTCAGTGCATATGCGATTAATTGCTGCAGCTGAACAACAGGAACCTGGTCCTTCCTCCTCGAGTTCAAGGTTCCTATCTCTTGTTCTTCCTGGCAGAAGAATAGCTATTTCCTTGCACTGGAGGCAAGAGTCACCCTACCAGCTTTACAGTGGGTTTGTGGGTTAGGAGGCTGCTGGGATTAATTTTGGTGGAAGGGTTTGTGATTGGCAGCCACACTCTCTGCACATCAAGGTAGAATCATGGAATCATTTAGGCTGGAAAGGCCCTCTGACACAATTGAGTCCAACTATTCTCCCAGCACTGCCAAGGCCACCACTAATCCATGTCCCCAAGTGCCACATCTGCATGTTTTTTTGAACACTTTAGGTGTTTATCCCTGCTCAGTTTTGGCAGCTGGATGTGACCCTCAGTACTGCTGAAACTCCCTTGATGTTCTCTGGTGGCCATCAGGAACTCCTGGAGCATCCTGCGTGATAGGGCTTTGTCTTGGAGCCTGTATCTTGTTTTCCAGTGTAGTGATTTATATTGATAGATCCTTTGTAAGTTCAAGGAAATGGCATTTTCCATCCAAACCCCCCTGGGGACAAACACTGGGGCTGTGTGGGATCTGACCATGTGTGAGCACAACACCTGGCCTTGCTGGGTTCCACTGGTTTCATTCCAGCTCCTTCTCCTGGTGCCCAGAACTTCCGTGGCAGAAGGTCACAGACACTGTTGGAGGTGGCTGTCCCTGTGCTGGTTGTCCCATTATGGGACAGGGGACAACCCAGACACTGCCCACAGGCAGAGGAGCTGTGGGACAGTGAGGAAGTGGATTTTACTGTGGGATCAATGGGTAGAGAATGTGGACAGGGATGTGAGAGGGAGTCCAGCAACAGGCAGAGAATTGGGCAAGGAGAGGGGGGTCTTGGGGCACAGCAAGGCAAGACCCAGGCAGCAGAAATGAGGATGGATGGTACTGCATGTGGAAAAGGCAAATTCATTGAAAATACAAGCAATAAAATAAAAAATAAATAGATTTTTTTTTTTATAAGTGTAGAAAAATACATAGAAAATAAGAGTATAAATGTTTCCAAGGAGTGTGCAAGTGCTAAGGAGTTTCTACCCTGGCAGCTGCCGGGGCACTGTTGGGCTGTGCTGGCAGTGGTGGGGACTGACTGTGATTTTGGGATGGGGGTGTCTGTATTTCAATCTGCTCCTGTGATCCCAAATAGCTGTGCTCAAGAAATGCAGCACTGGACTGCTTCCCTCCAGAGGGCAGGAATGCAGTTGGAAATGCCTCTATCATGCTCATCTCTCTGGCTAAAAGGCTATTTAAGCAGCTTTATTTCAACTTGAACACAACTAGTTAAAAATCAAAGAAAATGCATCGTTTGTTACCGGTTTGTGCTTTCTTTCCAAGGGAAATTGGAGTTCTTTAATTGGCTCAGCTGGAGCAAAACCCCAGATCAAACAGTGAGTGAGCTGGAACAACAAAGGAATGTCCTGGTATTTCTTTTTCCAAGTTTGGAAATGGAAGTCAGGGCAGCCTTGGGATTTGTGGAAATTCCTCTGTGCATTGTTGGGAGGTAGAGGAAGTGGTTTCAAGTTGAGCTACTGGATTCTGTGTTGCAAAGCAGGAGCCAGTTTCCACTTGCCCAACTCTGGTTGTCCTGGCTCAGAGTGGTGGCTGCTCTTTGCAGCAAGATGCCTTGAACATTTACCCCTGACCACTGCAAACACCTGGGGGGGCTCACTGTGCCCCTGTGCCGGATTCTGCCATGGCAGCCAGCCTAGGAAAATACATGGAAACATTTTGCTGTTCCTGCTGGTATTTCATTCTTGCAGCTGCTTGGCACAATCGGGGTTGGAAAAGGTTGTTTTCAGTCCACTATCAACTTCTGGAAGAGCTGTTCCCATTTCTATATGAAGCTGTGCATGTATAGATCACAGTTTAAAATCCTGATGCCTGTTTCCCCCAGCCCTTGGGATTATTTGGTAACAAAAAGCCTACAAGACCCACAGGTAGATCATCAGTGTATTGGAGGTGGAAGAGGAGAGCACTCCTGGTTTAAAGCACGCGTGCTGTTTGTGTTCCCGTTACAGTAGGGATGTTTTGTTGGTGGTTTTTGGTAGTTTTTGGGTTTTTTGTTTTTTTGGACAGCACACCCACGCAGCTGGAGGGTAGAGCCTGTTCTCCTCCGGCTGGGCTGGAGTCGAGTGAGGCCGAGAGTCAAGACATGAATGGGATGTGCCGTCCCCGCAGCCTCAGGGTCCCTGGGGGGGGATGTCCCCCCGCCGGGCAGGAAGAGAGAGCCCCATCGCTCCTGCCAAGAAAAACCTCTCCAGAACATCCTCTCTGCTCTGCTGAGGCCGGATGGTTTTCACCCCAACGTGGCCCCGCTCTCCCTCACAGCACTGGGGTTATTTTTCAGCGAGGGCTGGCCCCAGGATGGGGACGGGGACAGCTCCTGCCCCTCAAGGCCATGCTGCTGCTCTGCTGGTGTGGGGGGGTTACAGCTGTTGCCTCTTGCTGCTGGTAACTGGTGGGGTGATGCCCTGGGGAGCTGCTCCCAAAAAGTGACCTCTCTGATGGGTCACAGGGACAGGCTGTGGGTTGGGAAGGGGCAATGGCCCTGGCCATGGGGCAGGAGGGGCTGAGCTGCAGGAATTTCAGTGGGATGTGCAGGGCTGTGGTGGAAGGGCCCATCTCACCATCACTACCCTCACTGCCCAGTATCTTGTGGGCACCCCAGGATGGGGAGGGACAGCCCCATCACAGCGACCCTGTGCCTTTCCAGGGTCCTGTTCTGATGGCTTCAAAGGCAAGGATAGATCTTGGATGGGCTGAAGCTGCAGCATCCAGCTGCCAATCATGGGGATGCCCACATGGAGCAGCTCTGGCAGCACCACATTGTCCTACCACATATATATACACATATATATTCCCCTTGTACACATATATATATTTTCCATACATGGTTGATTATTTTTTGTTCTGATATTTTAATGCAGTTCCTTCCTACAGTCACTGAAGTGCTTGGATGTTAATAGGAAACAGTATCACATTTTTGTGTATTTTGGGTTATTTGTCTCGACTTTTATTAGGCTTGTCATGCAAGTCATCAGGCAAAAATGTAAAAGAAGAAACTGTGTTTGTGTGTGTGTGTGTGTTCATACTGGGGACCAAACCCAAGATCCATCAATCCATGATGCAGGGAATTGTTCTTTGTTTTCCAGGGAAATTGGGTCCCAGTATGAGGAAGCCCTCAGGGCGATGAGTGGTACCTATTGTTTTATTCATGGTCTCTGTCAGCACTGCCTTTCCAGTGCCTGCCACATGCTCTGGAGGTACTGACATGAGGATGTGTCTGATGCTGCATGTGAGAGAGATTTTGGGACACCAGCAGATCCCAGGGGTCCCACACCGGGGTTTTTCTGCTGGGCTTTCTGTAAATCTGGGACTTAGGAACCAGTTTGTCAGGGCCAGCATGGCCTTGGGGCATGGCCCCTGGCTTGGATTTCACGCTGGCTCAAGGATGGGATAAGCAGCATAAGCTCAACACCTTGGGTGAGGTTCCCCAGCAATGTCACCCTGTGGGTGATGCTGTCCTCTTGCTTGCCAAGGAAGCAGGAGATGCATTTTCCAGTGGATGAGTTTCCAGGCACTGACCAATGTATGGTCAGCTTTGTAAAAAATATGAAAAAGCAAATAAAACTAGAAGAGGAAGAGGGTTGTTTTGTGTATGAGCAGTGCTCCAGCACCTCTGGCTGAGGCAGAAAAGGGGATGATTTTGTTCCGGTGGCTTAAAAGTAGATGGAGGTGAGAGAAGCTGCTGATGGGGCTGGTGCCGGGTGCCAGGCAGGAGGAGGGGGCTGGTGCCAGGCAGGAGATGCAGAGCCCCTGCCACAGTGCTGTTCCTATGTCTGCTGCTTGTGGCCACAGCCAGGGCTTGTGAGCACGGCTGGTTCTCCATGAACATGGGTTGTGCTGGTCACACTGGGGAAGGATTACAGTGTCAGTTGTGTACAAGTGATCATATATTGGAAGAACCTGATATTGAAATGTGCCTCTTACAGCACCCCAAACCCTCAGCTTTTGGATGCTGAAAAGATTTACATTGTGGTTTTACTTTAAGTATCTCTTTAATATTCCTGAGGAAATGGGAGGTTTCTGTAACAATTCCAAATGACTGACAGTCTCTATGAAGCTGCTGGCTCTTGGCTGGATGTGTGCCCGTAGCTGCAGTGCTGCTCGGACTGTTTGGACACCAGTTGATGCTGAGGCTGCCTCTGCAGTCAATGGTACTCACCAAGGAGCTTTGCAGTGCACCTAGATGTGAAAAAGACTTTCAGAAAGTTGTTCCCTCTATGTCAGGAATGATTCAGTCTGAACAGAAAATTCATCTCCAGGCCCCTGTTTTGTATAGGCACTGTCTTCTCTTCAGGTATGTCTGGGTGCCCAGGAGGTGCTCTGCTCTTTTTGCAGCCACTTGCAGTGGTACAAAATAGCTGTAAAATCCTTCTTTGGTTTCACTCAATCTCTTAGATTTTTTTTTAATTCTGAATTTTCTTTGTGGGTGTTTTTAGCCTTGTTGGCACAGGGGCCCTGCCTGTCCCCTGGCCTGGGGCTGCTCCGGCAGGGAGATGTTATTGGTGCTGAAAGGGGCTGCTGAGACATGTCCTCTAGTGCAAACATAAAATTATAACACTTGCAGCTGACATTTCAGGGTTTTTAACTCCCTTGTTTCTTCCAAGGGATGTAATTTTGGGGGTAGCCTTTTTGTTGTAGCATAATCATTATTATAATAATTTGATTTCCAGTGCTTGTGCTGTGGAAACCAAGGAATCCAGAGTGAGCAGAAGTGTTTTCTGAGCGGACAGAAGGGATCATCTGCACTGAGCAGAAACATCAGTGGAGGTGTGCTGCTGAGCACTCCCAACACCTTCCACTATCCCAGGTCTCTCCAAGCCCTGTCCAGCCTGGCCTTGGACACTTCCAGGGATGGGGCAGCCACAGCTTCTCTGGGCAACCTGTGCCAGGGCCTTGCCACCCTCACAGGGAAGGATTTCTTCCTAATCTTACAATTATTTGTATATTCATATCTACACACAAAGTTGCTGCTGAGAGTCCCTAAATGTGCCCATGTGTTTAGCCAGTGTTCTACTTGCAGCTTGGATGAGCTGCTCAAGGCTGGCCCTGCTTTGAGTGAGCCTGGGTGGCTTCTCTTGAAGCTGTCTGAGATCCTGTTGCGTGAGGCTTTCACATAACAGTCCCCAAAAGCTCACTGTTCCTGGTTCCAGTTTGTGCATTCCAGTTTTAGCCAGGAAGCAAGGGCTGAGCATCCTTCCCTCAGGACACAGAAAGTGTCTGCACAGGCTCTGTCTGACTGAGGCGTGATGGTCTTTCCTCCTGGGAGCAGCTGCCCTGCCCAGTGGTGGGACTCTTGCAAAGCCCCAGCAGCCTGGAGGGAAACCTCAGCTCTGAAGTCAGAGCACAGTTTGGGGTGATCATAGAATCACAGAATGGTTTGGTTTGGAAGGGATCATAAAGATCCTCCAGTTCCAACCCTCTGCCATGGACAGGGATACCTTCCAACAGATGGGTAGTGGTCATGAAGGTGTGATGCAGTGGTTGGTGGGTCAGCCTGAGTGGAGCAAGACAGATGTGCTGGGAGAGGTTAAAAATGCTACAGTTAAAAAAAGAAAGAAAGATTTAAGAAAGAAAATCCTCATTTGCTGAAGGAAGAAAGGAAGAAGGATGGGGAGAAGCTGCTTGTTAATAATAAAGAATGAGCTTTTACAAAGCCCTTGTGTCCAAAGCTCTTTAACTTTTCCTGGCATTTCCCATCCATTCCATTGTTAAGCCCTTTGCTGTTGGAAAACAGCACTGGGCCAAGGCGCTCGATGATCTCATCCCCAAGGCTTCTGCAGTCGCCTCTGTTTACGCGCCTTGCAGCTTTTGCTCCTCAGATTTGGCTTCCTACTTTGAAGAAAAAAATAAAAAGGCAGAAGAGAAAAAATATCTTTCATTTGTGCAGCAGCTCCCCCCACCCCCGGTGCTGGGCTGCGAGGAAAATAGCACCTCCGTGGTTTTCAAGGAGAGGATGGACCACAGCGGATTCCCACAATTTATACGAGGAGACAGGAAGGCCTTAGTGACTCATAAACACTAACAGATTCTGTGTATGAGTTTCTCTTTGTTGTTTGTTATCCTTAATTTCATGGTTTTCCTTCTTTTGAGCATGTTTGTGTACTTTAGACGATGCCATCATTTTGTCAGGACACTTTGTGTGTGGTTCCCACACAGGAGCAACGTTGTCTGCCTGATGGCTGGGCTCAGAAAAATAAGAAAGCAGCCAGTGGAAAGCCTTGAGGGCTCCGTTTGGTGCCACATCCTGACATGTGGATCATGGGACAGCAAGGATGGGTGGGAGGGATGTTTTCCTGGCGTGTGTCAGTTGTTGCTTTGCATGGAAGAGGGTCAGGCCCTTGTGAATGAGAGCAGCTCTGAGGGTTGTGCTCAAAGCTCCCTGGTTGAACGACCCTAAATCCGTCACTTGTGGTCATTCATTTGGTGCTGGGAGGGTCAGGGCACCATGGCAAATGTGATCTGGGCATTAGACTGCCCCTCCTAGGGTGGCTGTGCCCCATCCTGGCTCTTGGTGCTGCACTGTGGGCTCTCAGCCCTGATTCTCTGAAAGTTGGTTGCATGTCCATGTGCTGGTTGTCCCAGCAAAGATGGGAAAGTTTCCCAAGTTATTTAAAAGCAGTTTTTTTGGTCAGAGGGATGACATGAGTTTCTCTTGAGCAAGGAGGTCTTTGGTGCTTTGTATCGATCTTTGTGTTGTGGGGTGCATCCTACTTTACATGAAGTGCCTGTTACCCCTTTTCTTCTTGACATCCCACCAAAACCTCCCCCTCTTCTGCTATTGCACTGGGCATGGGCTGATATCTGTCCTTTGCATTGGACCTAGAGATGGTTTAGTTCTGCTGGGGATGTCATGAGGCACACAGAAATCCCTTTTTCAGATGAGACATTTCAATCACATAAGGAAATTTTGACTAATCGTAGAACGGTTTGTGTTGGAAGGGACCTTCAAGATCATTCACTTCCAAACCCCCTGCTGTGGGAAAGGACACCTTCCACTAGACCAGGTTGCTCCAAGCCCTGTCCAACCTGGACTTTCAATTTAATGAAGTGACGTAGCCATCAGCTGTTAGGATCTCTGAGTGGCGTGTGCCAGGAGCAGCCCTTGGTTGGTGTGTCCCTGTGTATGCCATGATCTCAAAGCCCTCTTCCTTCTCCCCTCTGGATTTGGGGACAATTACAATGCAGCTGTTTAAATACGTTCAAAAATTCAGAAACACACCAGTAAGCACTAAACTTTCCCAAGGTGGCTGAGTAATCTTGTTTGCTTTAGCGTTTTAGTCCCTCAATTACCCAAGTGAAGGATATTGCCTCTCTAAACAGAGTTCAAAAAGCCCAAGAATTTTTTATAAATAGCTCACATCCTCTTGATAACAACCCGTCTGCTATTTATTGCCCACTTCCCCTCAGACAGACAGGTTGGAGGGTTTAAAATCGCGCTTCCCATGAAATCCAGAGGAACTGGGTTTTTCAGGTTCCTACAATTGTTTGTCATTCTGGGTTTCCTTTGCAGTTTATGATGTCCAGCCAGGCTCCCCCTGAAAAGGAGCTGACCAAGAGGTCTTTAGGATATATTGCTGCCTCTCTGGAGTCCTAAACCGCATTTTTCCACTCCCATCTTTGGGACCAGAAGGAAAGCCCTATGCTTCCCAGCAGCATGGAGGCCTTCCAAGTAATTTTTATCTCCACATCTCAGTGAGCATTCTCTGGCCTTATTTTATATCCACACCTCCTATTCACTCTGATAATGTGTGGCTAAATTCTCTCCTGGCTGAGAGCAGGTGGGTGCTGCTTCCTGGTGCCCCCTGGCTCTTTTGAGGAGGGGATGCTGTGGGCAGCAGGGACCTTGCTGGGGGCACTCTGGTTGTTCCCTGGTAAGATGGAATTTTTCCTGTCCGTAATTCACAGTAGCTCAATCCCACTTGACTAGGCAGGAGTCTTCTGCTGTGCTTCAGTCACTCTGAAATAATGGAACCATAGAATGTTTTGGGTTGGGAGAGACCTTAAAGACCATCTAGTTCTAGCCCCAAATACAGCTGAAGTTTCTTAGCAGTGGACACGCAGACACCCATGTAAAGGAAAAACTGTAGTTGCTTTCCTAGGGATAATTACAGGTATATCAGGAGAGCTGGTTTGTGCCAGCCTAGAAGTTATTTGTGACAGTGTGGCAGTGTGATGAGGCTGCTGCTGAGGGAAGGTACAGCTGGTGAAAACAGAATTGTAACTCCTCATCCTCAAACACAGGAGATGTTAAAAATTTTGTTTTGGTGGGGTCTCAGGTGTGTTAGACCATAGAGCCCTGTAGGGTTGGAAGCAGAGGATCTGTGCTATTAACTCACCCTCTTCATGAAAAACAATTAATCAGGACTAAGAATTGGACCTTGTGGGTCCCTTCCAACTCAGCATATTCTGTGATGCTGTGATATACAAGGATGGGGATTTTACTTATACACTGGTGCTTCAGCATCTCTTTGGGTGACTCCACTGAAGAGGCAACATAAACCATTTCCTTCCCGGCTCAGAGCAGTACGTTTCTTGCTGGAGGATTTTGCTGCTCTGCACATGGCCAGAGGCTCTAGTGCTGTAACAGGAGTGAAAGGATGTGGTGCAGAATGTCCCAGTTTCGTGCTCTGAGAATATCGTGTTTGTGATTAGGAAAACCCAGTTACATAATGGCATCCCATAATCACAAACATACCTGGCACAGAGCAGAATGGGGTTGTATGATTTATTCATAAGAGTTTCTTCATGCATAAACTTCTATTTATTCCCTGTTGTAAGGGGAGAAAAACGTCAGTGGAAGCTGCAGTGGTGTGACATAGATGGGGAGCACAGGGGTCAGCCTCTGTTCAGGGGTGCTGAGAAGAAAAAATTTTTAAGGCTTTTTTATTGTGAAATTCATGGATCTTTGTACTTGGGAGCACAAATCCTCCTCAGGTTTGCAGAGCCCAGCTGCCCTGGGAAGGGAATGGGAAGTGCCAGGGACATGCCTGCCCTGCCCAGGCTCTTTCTCTTGGTGGGGCAAGGGTCTGGCAGAGTGAACAAAAACCTTAGAAAGTTGAAATCCTGTCTGATTCTTGGCTGTTTTATGAGTTTAATAGGCTGGGGTGAGGTGAGCTCTGGGTCCTGAGCCCTCATCCAGCTCAGGTTGCTCCTGGGGACTGCTGAGCCCATGTGAAGTAAATACAGCTACTTACACCAGGGAGACCCAAAGTCTGTGGTTTGTTTTTTATTTAAAAAGAAAAAAAAAATCTTTTGAAGGATGTCTCCTCCAGTCACACCTTTACCTGTTGTTCCTCAGCTTGCTGATGGTTTTCTTACCTGCTCTAACAACCCCTGAGCAGCAGCAGAAGCCTCTGTGTGTCCCAGTTTTTGGTGTCCAGGTCTATGATGGGCTTTGGGTGGCCTGGGCACGATCAGAAACTTCTGTGAACCACCTTCAGCCCTCTTCTGCCTCCAAACCTGGTATCCCTGCAGTCTGTTTAGGGTGGCTCTGCCCCAAAGCTTCTTGAAGCTCAGCCTGGCACTAGTGTGAGGTGCAAGAGGAAGGCTGAGACCTGCCTCTCCTGGCTTTGACCTCTGTAGCCATCTTCTTATTTCCCTGTAAAGGAAACGTTCACTCAGTGTGGGAGCACAGGTGATGTCTGAAGGGTCACGGCTGTTCCCAGCTCCTTGAGGCCATCCCTAATTTTTACAGCACTTGCTGGGGGCCAGAGGGGCAGCCTGGTGATTCACTGCCTCAACAGGAGGTTATTGTCTGTAGGAAGTAAAAAACAAAGTGCAAAGGCAATTTATCCTGGCCATTTGCTGCTCACAGGAGGCCAAACTTCATCCCTGGGTGACATGTGCCGGCCTGTGGGTTCCTGTGAGGAGCCAGCTCTACATCCTGCTGGGGCATGGAGCTCTCCCTCCTCATTCAGCCACCACTAATCCCAATGAGAGAAATTATTTGTTCCTGGGAATGGGGCTCCACAGGAGGTGGTATTTGTGTGGGAGCAGTGCAGCCCTTCTGTGCCACAGCAGCTCCTTGCCACGCTCGCCGCAGCATTGCCCCTGGAAATTCAAGAAATAAAAGCTCCTGGATCAGCAGCATGATCATGGATATGGATCTGCTGACTTTTAATAACCTTTTTTTTTTTTTTTTTTTTTTTGTTAAAGACAGACCAGACCTTGAATCCCTTATCTAGTTTCCATGTAAACAGAGTTGCTCACTGAGGGGAACGGCCCCAAATAATCCCACTCTGCTTCCATTTGTGCATCTGTGCACAGGGTGGGAAAACATTTGTATAATTGCAAAGAATTAAAAAATCCCTTTACTGGAGAAGCTTGGGCAGGTTGGTGTCGTGGGCTTTGATGAGCCACATGTAGGGGTCACAGTGTGCCTTGATCTGGGGTCAACAGCCAGTGGTGCCACGCACGTGGCCTGGGGGATCCCATCCTGCTGGTCCCTCCTCAGGGTGCCGAGCTCACCCTGCCCTGCCAGAGCCCTGGTTTTTGAGTTGGGCATCGCTGCCTGCTGCTGTTACTGCCTTTCCCTGGCTCCTGTCGTGTCTATTGTTCCCCTTGCTCTTGCAGAGGCGTCTCACCAGGGAAGAATGTGTCCTGCTCTCTGGCCAACACACCCACCTCAGAGCTGCCAGGGAAGGAGAAATTAGATTTTGTTTTACTTTAATTGGTTTAAAATTTATTTTTCATGTGAAACCGTAGTATCACAGTGTTTGCCTTCGAGGGTGGACGCAACTTCTGCCCAGCGTTGCTTGTTTGCTCTTTCCATCCCCTCCTCCCACTGCTGGCAGCCCTGACAAGTCTCACATCTCATCAAGGGTGTTTCTTAAATCCTTGGGAAAATCTCAGCACGTTTATTAAGTACATATTTGAGCAAAATAGCTTTAAAGGAAATTTCAAAATCAGGTTTTTATCTCGTTTGATAGAGTCACAGAATGGTTTGTGTTAGAAAGGATCTTAAAGCTCATCTCATTTCAACCCCCTGCCATGGGTGGGGATGCCACCCACTAGATCAGGTCACTATAAGTTTCAGCCTATTCCCCCAGCATTAACACACTGCTTAAAGAGTATTTTTGATGCTTTAATTCACTAGAAATTCCCTTTCTGGTCTGATCTTCAAGAGCTGAAGCTGCTTTGGAACCTGGGAAGTTTGTTGTACTCTCTGCATCTCTTTGCTGTTCTATAGCCTGTGCTTGTGATGTTGGAATTGGTTTCCTTTGATGGTCAATTATTGAAAATGGTGTAAAAAAGGATTAAGAAAAAAAAAAAAGGCTGATAATTCTGATTGATTGAAAAATATTATTTTAACATCTACTAGTCAAATCAACCAGAGTGCTCTGTTTCACTTCCAGCAGAGAGATGTTGATATTTTTAAAGCTTTATGTGCAAGACATCAGGTGGTGTTGCCAAACTCTGATTTAAATTTATACATCCTGGCTCACCCTGTTTGTTAAAAAAACCCCAAAAAACCAAACCAAAACAAAAAAAACCCAAAAAACAAACCAAAAAACAAAAAAGAGAAACCACCACAACAAATTCAGTATCTTTTCCTTATTGCAAATTTTTTGGCATCAGACGTCGTGATCTGCACAGTGTAGTTATTGTCTCTTTATCTGATCTAGTGACTAACTCGACATTATTGTTTCAATAATATTATTTCAGGCCAGGTAATGTGCTCAGGTTACCTCTGTGATGACACAAAGCATGGCACAGCTTCCAGTGAGTCACAGCTCCACAGTGCGTGCAAATAAATAACAGGAACGGTGAAAAATAACCCGGATCCTTTATTTTTAGCAGCCTAATGTGATACTGGTGACACAAGAGGCAGCAGCCAAAGGCAGGGGAAGGAAGGGTGGTGGGTGCTGGTGGGTGGGAGCCCCAGGATGTGGCTCAAGGGCTGGGCAGGGTGAGCAGGAACCCAGTGAGCTGGACTTTGCCAGCTTCTTACCCTTTCCTAAGGAGGTTGAGAGAGTTCTGGCTGCTCTGATGTGTGGGGGTCTCAGAGGGACCTTGGAGGATGCTCTGCATCCAGCCAGGGTCCTGGTGGTGCCCGTTCCGGTGTTGGCAGCGCAGCCCCACCAGGGTAAATTGTGCTGTAGGAGCAGCTCCGGCTTCTTATCTCTAAAATTCAGTAAGTGTGGAGCAAACAACTCCCCGCTCTTTGGTGAGGTGGCTGTGAGTGGCTGTTTGTGCTCACATGTGGACAACTCGGTGTCCTCGGTGTGCTGTGTGCTTGGCTACTGTGTCCTGCTCTGTGCCGCTGGTAAATGGGGTTGGGGTTCACATCCTGCCCCCCTTTGCCCTCCCCCAGGGCAATTTGGGCTGTGGCTGTGGAGAACCAACACTGGTGCCAATGCAGGGAGAGTTTCTGATTTGGGGAGCTGAGGAGGGATTCAGGCCCCTCCTGCTCCCGGTGTGCAGGGAGTCATCAGGCAAGTCTTTATGACATATTTTAGAGGTGAAGGGAAGGAAGGAATTGCTCCTACACCTGGACAGAGCAGGGTATTCCCCCTCACCGAGGAGCTGGTTCTTCCCAGTGCAGGTGATTTGTGGGATAATTCAATGATGAGCCCCTGATATTCCAGATCATGGGGCAGAGAAACCCCGGCATCATCCCCAGGTCCTTGGCAAGGCTGGAGAGCACCAAATAACAAATTTTGGACTACTCTTAGCTTTTATAATAATTGCTATAAACACTTTTTTGGGATTTTTTTTCTTTAAAGAACCACAACAGCCATTTATATATTTAACAATATATATTTATATATATATAATTTCTAGATCAGTACATTCATCAGTACTTGTTTTTCTTCACAAACAGAAGAACTCTTACAATAGTAGACTTTCTAAAATAAATACTATTAAAATAGAGCTTCAAAATAAATATTCTATACAAAGAAAAACCTTCTGTGGTAACGTTTCAGGGTGTATATGTGGTGGGGTGGTAAGAGGAGAAGGGGGAAATATTTCTTAGCATGTCTGAGCGTGGGAGGGGAAGGCAATGCCCAGTGCTGTGGAAGGGTGAGGGCTCATCTGGGTGGCAAAGCCGGTGCCAGGGGAGCAACCAATTTGGTAGCTGCTCCTTGTGCCCAGCAGGCACTGGGACAGCAAGTGCAGTGAGGGTGTATTTGTCTGCTGAAGCTCCAGCTGGGGACAGGGCGTGGCATTGCCAGCACTGTCAGGTCTCCCCTTCTTTCCAGGCTGTTGTGTGCAGGCAGAGGACAAACCCCGGCATGAACCTGCAGCAGTAATTAACAGCGCTGCAGCAATTAGCAGTGCAGGCACCCTGCCGTCCTCCTCCTCCTCCAGAGCTGTGCTGCAGTGCCACGGTGCCTGTCCCCTGGGAACGTGCCCTCACTTCCCCTCTTGCCTTCATGGTCATCCCACCACAGTGATACGGCTGGAGAGCCCGAGGTTTGTGCTAATTAGCTGTTGTCCCTTCATTAGCAGGGGGGACCCGGCCCGTGGGAAGATGGCAGAGCGGCCACGCCGTGCCTGCACTGGGGTGAGGTGACATGGCACCGTGCCCAAAGTTCATCTCAGGGGTGGCAGGAGACCCAAGTACCTTCAAAGGGGATGGGGGAGAAAGGGGAATAAAGACATTATTGACAGGAGCCGTACCCTCCACCAGCAGAGCCCCGACTTTGGCCAAGCCTGCCCCTTTCTGAGTGCTCAGCACAGGGCTCAGCACCTTCTTGCCGTGCCTTGGGCTGGGAGCTGATGGAGCAGAGTCCAACAGCTGTGCTGGGAGCTGAGGAGAAGAGGGAGGGTCACTCTGCTACATTGACCACTGCTCTAACACATCCACTAACGCTTTACAGCCTTCCAGCATGGGATCGGCTTACAGGGTTTATATATTAAAACAAACCAACAGAGAAATAGTTTACAGCTATGTACAATGAAAGGAAATCCGTCTGGGAGTGCTGGGTGTATGTACATGAGTGTAGATTGGCACAGTGGCGACCACTCCAGCGTTGGCTTTGCTCACAAGGACCATGCAGCCAAGCCATGGGCTTTGCTAGTGCAGATTTTCAGCACAGATCCCCCAGGAACAGCCAGGGAGGGAAGGTCAAAAAGCAAAGCAACTGTGGGAAGAAGCCATTTGGACATGTGTGGTCCCAACAGAGGATGGCAGCAGGTAAATACCTCTCCTGCTGCCTTTTCTAGTCTATTTGCATCTTAGGAAAATGATTTCTCTTATTAAATACAATATCTTATACATTCAACCAACAGTTCAGCTAGTTTGGGGTTGGTTTTCCTTTTATCTTTTCCCCTCCAGTTTGTGCAAGACAATAAATACGGCCCTGGATCCCCACCTGCTTCCTGGTGTCCGCATACGGATAACATGAGGCTAAACGATAGGAACTGTCATCTGGGAACAGACATCATATCCATTTCTCTACGACTTATCATGTACAGGCTAACAAATGTTATAAATATAGAAAGTTTCTTGGCTCTTTAAATCTCCCATTCAATAAATATCTACAATTAAACTTAATTAAACCCCAAGTCACCCAGGTGAGGTGAATTCTGAAAACCAAAGACACCAGAGTCCCATCACTACACTCCTGCCAACCCCTCACCGTGGCTGTATCACAACCAAGCCAACAGGATTCCTGGAAATGCTCCATGAGCTCTGCCTATTGCTTATCTAATTAGAGATGACATTTCACTGTCACTGCTGTGCATTTGCTGAGGAAATCTCCTCTAATTAAGAACACAAAAAAAGACTAGATCGGTTTTCTGCATGCAACAAGTACCTACCTGCTCATTAGAGTGTTGCATGTCTGGGCAAAGATTTTTGTTTAGCACCTTGTAGTTGTCAAGAGAGAAGGGGTATGGCATCCTCGGGGTGGGTTACTGCATCCCAAAGGAAGGCAGAACCAGCCCTAGGATTAGTAGGATGAGTGCCTGGACAGAGCCAATGCTATTTGTATACTAAAAACCACGGGCACATTCGTTAACTTCACTCTCTTCCCTCCCCTGGCTTTCCCTAGTGTGTGTTAACACTAAAATAAACATTAAAAGCATTCTTTACATTTAAAAAGACACTTTTGTACAGAGGAGGCAAAAGTCCAACAGCAGCAATAGGGATGGGGGAATGGGCTGTACTTCAAGCAAATGCCATTCATCCCCAAGACAAAAACAAATAAAAAAATCTTAACATTTAATGAGCAAAGAAGAGCTTGTTCCAGGAGAGGAGGTACTGGATTGAGATCCCTAGAAAAATACACCTATGTGCATTGTACACTTAGGTTTCTGTGACTTCTTACCAGAGCTTAAGAGGTTTCGAGAAACAAACACCGACCATCTTCACTTTGTGGTGTGAGTTAAGATCCCCTGTGCTCCGGCATCGGGGGAATGAGTGCGCACCTTGGAGAAAGGGGATTTGGCAAACATCCTCCTGGAGTGGGTCTGCACTGTTGATGGAAAATTCATATTCCATTGAGTGAAACCTGATTCTGTGGATCAGCTTACAGGCAGGAGAACCTGGTGTTGATACAACTGCCTGGACACATCCTGCTGCTATTCCTCCCGGGAGGGAGCAGCCCTGCTACCATCTTGCTTTAAAGAGAGGGTCCAAATCAGTGTGGCCAGGTGAGATATGCCTAAAGGGTAAAAGACCCTTCAACGAACAAATGTACCTTCACTTCTGGTTCAAAAATCTTTGAGGGACACAGAAAGCTTTTGAGAAACACATACTGTGTGTGCAACCAGCCCTTCCAGTGAGGTGCAGGAGGGGAAGGAGGGTGGAGGGAGTTACCCCATCACCTTCAACAGGCTGCTGGCAGCAAGCTGGAGTTTGGAAGCAAAGCGGAAACAAGAAGCCTGCCCTGAATATGAATCCAAAGCAGCTTTCTGCAGCTGGGAATGGGTATTGCTTGTGCAGCCGTGCCTGCCAAGCGAGCAGTTAATGGTTCCTGCGGTGCGCAGACATCGTGAGCAGCCGTATGTCCAAACCGGGAGATTTTAAGCAGCTGTACTTCATGATGTACGTAGGTTTTCAGCCTTCACTCTGCATTATTAACATTCCTCCTTTGGCCCCATCTATTTAAACTGTGACTGGTTCCAGAAACCCTGAATAACCCAAAGTGCTTCAGTTTGTGGAAATAGTTGCTTCTGCTTTCTCCCAAGGCGAGAGGCAAATGTTCTCCTCAGAACACAGGTTATTAAAAAGAGCCAACATCACCTTGCTCCGTGGAGCCTCCTCCCACTCCCCATCCTCCCAAACTATCAAAAGGGCTTTTCTGGCCCTTTGCTCTCCGGCAACGCCTTGCAAATGACACTGTTTGTGTTTTTGCATCTGCATCCGGGCCGGCTCACTTGGTCGTAGCATCTCTGGGACAGCTTTACGCAGCCGGTGGCTGGCAGGTAGCAGAGCAAGCAGGGGAGCACGAGGGACAGGGCACTCATGAAGGACCAGCGGGCACAGCAGTTTGAGTGGGAGCAGGAGCAGGGGTGGTCGGCACAAGTGCCCTCATCGTCCTCGTTGGTGCAGTGGTAGAAGACGCCCTTGACGAGACACATGCAGGTGGAGTAGTTGACCAGGTTCTGCGCTGAGCAGAGACACTCTTGGTTGCACACCCAGCACGACGGCAGAGTCTGGGGCAGCGCGCACTCCTTGCACTTGCATTTCCCACAGGCTTCACACAGCAGAAAGTGCTTGTCCAGTTCCTGAGACACAGGTCCCTTCAGGTCCAGGGGTTTGCAGTTAATCGCCTTGGGCTGAATGCGAACCGCTCGGGGGGAGGACTGCTCTGCCACGGGCACCGGGGCCATGTGGTCCAGGAGCCTTTGGTCTGAGGATGTGCTGCTGCTGCTGCTGATGGAGCTGGGGCGCCCACTGAATGAAATCCAGGGGTGGGTGACATCCTGCTCACAGCGCTGCGGGTGCTGGTTGGTCAAGACCACGTCGTGGGGGCCTCGGGGACGCTTTTGGGCCACCAGCTGTGAGGCGGTGGGGTTGTCGGTGTAGTCGTTCTCAATGTGGGTTGTCTTCATCTGGTCGATTGGCAGGATGGTGAGCGGGTGCTGCAGCCGCCCATAGGGGATCCGACTGTCCAGCAAGGGCTGGACCATCACAGAGTTGGGGACAACGGTGATGTTGTGGGGGATCCGGGGCTCCATTGAGAAAGCAGTCTGACCACTGGTGAAAAATCTGTGCTTAAGTATCCTGGCGGAAGGAAAAGAGAAAGAAAAGGGGTAGGGAGAGAAAGCATATGGTTATTGAAGTATCCTGCAAGCCCAGCCCAACAGGGCTCTTCACTGAGGCTTGTTACTATCAAGAAGCTCTTGTGAACTTGTGTCCAAGGGATTCAGAGCACTCCCCCAGGTATAAAATGCCTCCCTCCACCTTTGCTACTGTGTTTTCTTCTTCCTAACCTTGGCCTCTGGGAGGGTTGCAGTCACAGCAGGCTCCTGAAGTGCCCACTGAGGTTTTTTGCTGAGAGAATGCACATTTCAGGGCTACTGGTGTGTATTCATGCGTGGTTTTGTCAGCAAACTGCCTGAAATGACTTATCTAAGCTTTGGGGGTTTTCCTCAATTGACCCTGATCCCTAAAATACCCAGTGCAAGATTGTGGCTTGTGAGAGCATTGGCATGGCACAGAAGTGCTTTGGAGCGTGTGGCTGAGCACCTGCCCTTGCTAATCCAGAACCTGCCTGTGGGAGGATGACTTGGTTTTCGTGAGGAAGCATCCCATCTCCATTGGGAGCTGCTGATTTCAAAGGCTCCTTCATCCCTCCCACAGGAGGTGGAAGCACTTGCTCAGCATCTTCTCTGAGGACAAACCAGGGTGGGAGCCAAAGGTGCAGCTCCCAGAAGAGCACCCCCATGGGTCTGGCTGGATCCATCACCTCACACAGGTAATGAGACACTCTTCTTCAGGCCGCTAAGTGCACTAATATTTAGCTGAAGTGCTGTTTACCAGCCGTTCTGGCTGAGCCGTCTATTGCCGCAGTTTCTAATTTCATTGAAAGAGTGCAATTTATCCTGGAGTCGATCCAAAGACTCAGCAGCGGCGTAGGACAAGAAACCACAGGAAGTAACTAAACTTAAATCAAAGAACGGAAACGACTCGGTTCAAATTTAGAAAGTGTACATTGTTTTCTAGTAGATGTGCCATTTCCTCACGGGGTGACCTTTATTCATAAATAACATAATGCTGGAGATCAGTTGAAAGAATGGGTGAGTAAAGCTTCAGAGCAAGTCACAGGAGGAGAAAAGCTGCTGGTATCAGGGAAAAGGAAGTAGTGAACAGCTTAAGGCATTGCCAGTTGTTTGTGTTCAACAAACAAATTAACCTTCTTCAACAGCGTGAAAGATTTGGACTTGGCAGTGCTGGGTTAACAGCTGGACTTGATGATCTTATAGGTTTTTTTCCAACTAAATTATTCTACAATTTTAATATCACAGCAGTCTGACAAAATCAGGAAAAAACTGCATCCAACTACAACAAGCTATGCACGAGAAGTGTGTGTGTAAGCTAATGTGCCCACTTCTGCAAGAGCACGTCCCCCCCTAAAATTAACACAACGCCCCAAAAATTGAGGCATGAACCAATTCCGTATTTCTGGAAGGAAAAAGGGAAGCGCGCCTTTTTAATCCAGTGAAAAACGCTCCCGGAGCCCGCTGTTACATTTGTAAATCGTTGCTTTGACGGATCGCTTGGCATTTGGGGTTGAAAATGTGCCGGTTCTCCCGGGATCAATAGGAGGGAGGCAGGGAGGGCTGACGCCGGATGGTCCGGAGCGTGGGCAGGACGGCACACGCCGCCTCGGGATGCCGCCACCGCGTCCGGCCTGCCAAGCTCCTTTTGTCCCCTGCACAAGACCAGCAGGAAGAAGTGCTTTATCGAGCACTAACGATCATTATTGTCATGCAGCCCTTATGCTGTTTCTCTTCCCCCAGTTAAAATTCTCTGCTGGGTCTTAGCCATTCATTTGAAATTTTCTTTATTTCATTATTCATAGCTCGTTGACATCCTGACTGCAGGAACAAGAGATTTTTTTTTAAACATCTAATCCTTGTTACTGTACATAAAAAACAAAAAGAAGCAACGATTCTGACAACTATGGGACAGAGAGAGGGAAAAGAATTTGATCTTCTTTTGTGCATCAGAATCCAGTGTCATGATCTAAAAAGTATTTGCTGCAAGTCAGAGTTTAGTAAAATCATCAGTTCTGTATCAGTTACATGTTACGTTTGCAGGGATATTTTGATTTCACAGGGTTTTTTTGGGTTGCTTTTTTTTTAAGGAGAAAGATGCAGCTGTTTTGGCTGCCAAGAGTAAATGCAGCAGAGCTGATCTTAGATGGAAGGTAGCTGGAGGAAATGGTGGCTCACTGCATGGTGTCACCAGCCTGCCTGATCTTTCACATCCCTGCCGGCACTGCCTTCATGGCCTCCAGAATTTTTAAATCACCTCTATCAAAGGGCTCTGCGCTCCCTTCCACTTGTTACCAACCCTCTGGATCCTGACTGGATTCATGGAGCATCATTTATTTTAAGGTCCCTGTGGGTGAAGAAGAGCTGCCCAGCCCAGGCAGTGACTTGATGCTGCTTGTCCCCAGGACAGCACCTCTGTCCCAGGGTGGCACATCGCTCACCGTGTGGGAAGCCCCTTGCCCTGGCATGGGAGGGCAACACCCTGGGATGGGGGAAGCACCTGGGGGCTGGAATTTAGGCTTTGGATAAACTCTGTAGACACCCAGTCTGCCATGGTCCAGAGCCAGCAATGGCACCACACAGAAGTCATTTCACCAGATTAATTTGGAGAAGGATTATAGCCACAGGCACTCCTAAAACGCCCAGCCCCCAGTACACAGACATGGCCATATGCAGGCAGATGTTAAAGATGGCTTATCTGAGATAATGCTAATCAAGATTTTAATTACTCCAGAAAGAAGAAGGACCCTGGGCTGAACACCACGCTTTAGGAGAGCTAATGTTAGAAGTTAGTGCTCAACTTTTTTTGTTATAAAACTGTTTGAAATTGTCTTTTTATCAGGGAAACTATTTCTGCAGCACAGAAGAACCCTGACATGGTGAACTCCAAGACCCTGCAGATACCTGGGCACAGGACCTGCTTGGATAAAACCTCTGTAGACAGACAAATAAGACCCAGCTCTCCCAGTTTCCAGACCCCTGCTCTGGGCACAATTTCTCTCTGGCTAAAGATTGCCTTTAAAAGACCACAGATGGGCACCCTACCAGTTTTTGGTGCTTGGACACATGGTCCTTCAACTTCTGCCCTGTCCTCTTGCTCCTGAGCTGAAGGTTTCCACAGTCAAATGCTCTTCCCTTTCACGTTACTCTTAACAGACAAAGATTTCTGATATTTATGGAATTTTCCAAGGACCATCACTACTCTGCTGCTGCTGCTCTTGTCACCAGAAATTTCAGAAGTGCAGTGAGATCACTGGTGACAGATCCAGATCAAACATCTGGAGTGCTGAACTTGAGAGTTAGCTGGGTGGTGTTTATCCTGCAAGGAAGCTCTTCTCCCCTGGGATCTGCCCAGATGACAACAATGGTGATATTTTATGGTGTGGTTGCTTCACTTTTTTGGCTGTGTGTGTCCACTGGTACGTGCCATGAGCACATTTCCCCCTCAACTGCTTGTGCTTTAAGCTTTATATCTGCATCCCATGAAAGGAAAGATCTCAGCAAAGGGCACTGGGCCCCCAGCCCTCCATCTCTCATGGCAAAGAAGATGAATCCAGTCAAGTCCTCAGGTTAAGGGTTTGTGCTGGAGCAGAAGGAAATCAAGAAGCCAGATTGTTCCTGTGGAGTCTCGCAGGCGGTGGTGTGCCTGCCTGGATACCTGCACAGGCCCTGGTGACTTGCCTGGACAATCCTCCAGGACATCATAACTTGACCTTTTCTGGGTGATGTACATCCAGAAGCAGGGCACCATTCCCTCCACCTCCCCACCAGGAACCACCACACTGGTGGGGTGTTTGCCAGCAGGGACAATGTTGCCTCAAGAAGCAACATTAGTATCTTATAAACTGAATTTATAAAGATTATCTAATGAAAATTAATGTTTGGGGTGACCTGGCAGAACTTCAGACCCTGGAAAAGGACAAGAGCTGAAGGGGTATAACCTTGGGGCTTCTTCCTCTGAAGGCCTGGGCAGTTGAGCAAGGAGGGGTTTCAGTGTGGTCAGTGGCATCTTGTATTTGCTGGTGTTGTGTCAGATGTTGGAGTGACCTAATTCAGCATCTGGCACTGGAACTGGACACTGTGTGTGCAGCATCCCCGAGTGGAAGCGGTGACAAACATGAGCCTCTTGGTTTGGAAGGCAAGAAAGAACAGGCTGGGCTGTCCATCTCCCTCTCTCTTCAACTGGAGTGCCTGAAGCCGCCTGGCTCACAAACACAGGGACAGTTACTGGAGACGAACTGTAAATGTCAAAGTCCCCCAGGGAAGAACATTTCTGCTTGTGGGGCTCATTGGCTGTGCTAAGAGAACACTGATGGCAAGGGCATGCTGGCAAAGGCAAGGGCAGCTAGATATTGCTTGCAGATATTGAATTCATTGCTCAGATTTAGTAGATCTAATATAACTGGATGTGTCATCTAAAGAAAATTGTAGATAACAGGAAAAAAAAGGGATAATAAAGTAGAACAGGAGATTTAAGACACCTAAGCACCACAACTTTGCAAAAGCTATGAAACTTTATGCAGTGCCTTTGTTGTCCATTGCACTAGTCCAGGCTGACTGTTAATTGAATTTCACTTGAGAAAAAAAGCCATACAGAATACAAAATTAATTAATTCTTGATAATTGGTAATTACAGATATAGCATTAACACAGGCATAAAGTCACTGTTGCAACTGTACAGGTGATTTTCTTAAAGCAGACAACAGGAAGAAAAACTCAAGAGTATGTTCTCACATTGGCAATTTTTCATTCTTTAGAGGCAGATAAAACAATGAAGTTCTTTTCAAAGCAGGCATGTCAACAAACTCCCATGCAGGGAAAAATTTCTCTTCCCCCATGCCATCCAGGGACTCACCACATACAATTTTCAAGTCAAAATATACTTCCTTCCAGAGGAGTAAAATTGGACTCAAAAGTCAAGTTCATACATGTGCTGCGGTGTTTGTTTTATCTCTTCATCAAGATATTGCCAATTTAAAATTACTGTTGTGCTGGGTAATTACAAGTCCTGCAGTTGTAGGAAAGCAACTGTTACTGTAAAGGGTTTTGGTATTATTTTAGACCTAAAAGTCTTGCAAGATTCTTTAATCATATGAAATTAAAACAAAAGGCATCTTACGTTTTAATAGGATTTTGGACTTGCATATATCAGTTTAGAGAAAGCTACATCTTTGCAGGCAATTCCATGAGGAGTCATACAAACCCCCAGGAAAGCTCATTTTCATTAATGTCTCCAGAACAATTTTTGAAGCAATAGGGTTCTAATACCTTTCTTTTCAAAGTGAAGTTGGACAACACATCTTTCAGTCACTGAAAAACAAAATGGATCTTGACTTAAAAATTCAGTGAGTGTAGAAATATATGTTTATAATTGTCTCAGTTACCCATTAGTTAATTTTATTCAGTTCTTTCTCACATGTTTAACAGCATTTCAGATGTTTGTGGTAACAAAGGAATAACAAGAATAAAGGACTCCAGTCCAGAGGGAGGTGCCATGTGGAAGCAATCCTGGACAACCTGGCTGCTGTGGCTGTCACATCCTCAGTGCTCAGAGTCCCAGTGAAGGCAACAGGAAAAGGGGAAAACGTGTTTCCACAACCATCTCCCCTCCACCCAGCACCAGGCACAAGGTACCACAGTTTTACCCAACCCTTTTTTGAAAGATGTGGAGAAGTTCAACACGAGATGTTGACATGCAAATGTCTAAAGGGAACTTTAAATGTCACAGGAAAGGAAAAAAAACCCCAAATGTGCTGCTTGGTGTGTGTTTGCTGAGAAAAAGAGACCACCAGGATGGTCAGGGAAGTGATGCAGCCCCAAAACCCCTTCTGTCCTCAGTAAGCTGTATACACCAGATCAGGGGCCACTTTATCTCTTTCTAATTAATTACACCTCAATTACACCTCATGAGCAACCCATCCCTTCTGTTGTGTCTGAACAGCACCAGTGGCAGGGAAGAGCTGTTTGCCTCAGCAAACCAAGATTTTTCTTGGGATTGTAGGCTCTGGATTGTGGATTGTCCTCTCCATGTCCTGTAACATCACTGATGGCTCCTTCCTCCTTTCTCAAGCCTGGACCTGTGTCCTGTAACATCAGGGAGCTGTTGAATGTGCTGCTGGTGCTGTGGTGGCCAGTTCTGAGACCATTATATGTATTTCAAATTAGAATGGTTGTAGTGGTGCTGGGGGAATGGAGAGTAATGGTGTGCAACAAGCCACATTCTTAACATAGAATCCTTAAGGTTGGAAAAAGGCCTTTAAGATCCTCAAGTCCAACACACTGTAAGCAGAGTAAAGCAAACTTGAGTTTTCAGTAAGAATTTTCAATCAGAGGTTTCCGATAATTTTCCAGCTACTGAAGAATCACAGGCTTTAGTGGAGAAGGCACAGAGAAGTTGGAGTGATGAAAGGCTGAGTCCTACCTTATGGAGCCCTGAACTGGGATGGTGGTAAGACCTGAACTGCTCCTTTGGGGATCTGCTGTGGGTCAGTGATGGTGGGTCAGACCAGAGAGCTCTGAATCTTGATACCTAATCATGGTACCAGATCACACCTCCTCTTGGTTACTGTGATCCTAGACCTGTATTAGATTAGATATCAGGAAGAAATTCTTCCCTGTGAGGGCGGGCAGGCCCTGGCACAGGTTGCCCAGAGAGGCTGTGGCTGCCCCATCCCTGGAAGTGTCCAAGGCCGAGTTGGATGGGGCTTGGAGCAACCAGATCTGGAGGAAGGTGTCCCTGCCCATGGTAGGGCAGATGGAACTGGATGAGCTTTCAGGTCCTTTCCAACCCAAGGCATTCTATGATTCTGTTATCAATGCAAAAGCTGAATTACGGTCTCTGGAAGAGGCGTTACAGTCACCTCATTAGCATACAGGGCAGCAATAGCTGCAGTAAATGTACTGCAGAAATCAGTTTATTTTCTTTGCTGTACAGGACACATGAATTTCTGAAGCAATAGTGCCAGAGGAAGAAAACAAGAAAAGCAATAGAATATTTAGTCTTAATACAAGAAATTAGCATAATTGAAAACAATATACTTCGAAGCAGTATAATGCCAAGGGCAGGCATATATATATTTCAAGGGCTGTGCAAGTCAAGACAGTTTAGAATTGATGGTAACCAGTGCAAAATCAGAACAATCATGACTAGTCTCTCTTCTCTGGTGGTTTGGTTGAAAAGCTTCTCTAAAAGCTTGGTCACAGCTGCACCTGAGCCTTGGGATGTGCACAGACCCCTTTCCTGGCTCTGCACGATACTGGAGGCCAGGACCCAGCAGTGATCCACACCTCATCCCTGTGGAAATGCAGGAATAGCCTGGATGGGCACTGGAAATGAAGCCAGGGTGTCTGGTATCAGAGCCATCCTTGCTGTCAAAAAGTACCAGCAACGAGGAGATCTACAGGGCTATGGAGAGCGGGGCAGCTGGGGCTGGACCTGGGACTGGGGAGGGACTGGGGATGGGACAGGGAGCTGAGGGACAGGGAGCTGAGGGACAGGGAGCTGAGGGACAGGGAGCTGAGGGACAGGGCTCACTCCCACCCAAGTGATCAATACAGGCATCACTTCCTGAGGCCCAGCAGAGGAGGAGCTGGTGATAAGGGAACAAATTCTGCCATTGCCTTTGTTTGGAATTAAGGACATCCTCTTGTGACAAGGGACACGCTGCTCCTGGGGCAAGTCAAAGGGTTCAATAAAAGCTTTTATTGAGGGAGACAACACTTGGAGTTAAAGGAGACCTTGCAGCAAGTACATGTTTTTAATGTGGGATTAAGAATAATTTATAAGGTTGGAGTTCATTAAGACTGAGTTAGGCTGTCTGGATTTTGAGTTGAGCTGTAAATGCTTCAAAAAAGAAAAGGACAAAAAGCTTCCCCCCCCATAAAGTGTGTGTTAATATTAACAAAATATTGACATGCATTCTTTTTGTCCCCCTCCTTCACAGCCTTATCTAGCTAAGGCCACCTAGAATTTTCTCTACAAGTAATAAGGGGTAAGAAAAAATTAGAAAGCTTATTAGGGAAACCTGCCATTTTTAAAATGAGGCACTAAATTCTTGCCAGAGTGTGGAAATTCAGAAGCTGGGAAATTCGACCTGTAGACTTCCAAGAAGCTGTCTCTGTCCAGCTAAAGTCTGTTCCTATGGTGCGAGCACATTTTGGCCCACTAACCTTCAGATCTCGGGGGACTCAAATTTCTTAGTCAAAGCTTTTTACTGGATAAGAACATTTGTTTTAAGCTCAGAAAACTAAGTTCAGATATGACCCATTCAGTTAATAGTACTAAATGATAACCACATTAGCAGGATTTTGTATTTTCTTAAGGAAATATATTGTATTGCATTTAAAAAGGATAAACCCCAAACATTTGTGCAACTGTTTGCCTATAAAAAGGCAGTTTTTAGTACTGGGCTGAATTTGGGAAGTTGGATGGCAATATGATTAATGAATTTTTTGCTTTTACAGTTAATTTTTTTTTCGAAAACTGTCAGAACTGCAAATTAATTATTGCTGTAGTGTTGCAAGGGTTTTAAATTTTATTTCACCAGAATTTTTTGGGGGGAGGTGGGAATTGCTTTTTGAGATGTTGCATTTCCCAGTGTGATTTGGGAATTAGTCATGATTCCAGGAAAACAGCTTTTGTTTTGCTGTTTCAAGAGAAGAACAAATAATTTCTCCCCTGCACATACCTCATGGAGAATTTCAAAAGGACTGCAGTATTCAGAAATGGTCCTTTTAATTTTATAATCCCAATATAGAGTCCCTTCCAGCAACAGAAAACACAGTAGCCCATGGAAAATGGCACATTTATCAACGAGACATCCCCAGTGGGGTTCCAATAACTGAGAACAACCCCTCCTCCTGCTATCATTCATTTTTATATGGAGAAGGGGGAAGCCAGGATCCTCAGGATCATTGTGATTCCACGCACAAATTGTAGCTTTATTCTTTAACCCAAAATAAAGGGAGAGAGGGGAAGCTTTAATATTGGGAAAGCTGGGGTTCTCTTTACCTAATTAAAGAGCAATTTCTGAGATGATTCTTGCCATCCTGTCCCCTTGGCATGATATGGAAGAAAGACAGCAGCTGGAGAAGTTTTAAACAACCTAGAACGTGCCTTTTCCACTCTGGATAATGCAGGGATGGTTTTCCTTTTCTCTTTCTTTCACTCTTGAAGAAAAAAAACTTTGGGCTATAAAAGATTTAAATCATGGAATCAGACCCTTGGTCACCTGAAGAAAAAAAGCAAAGCCTTTCTCCCTGTGATTAACACTGATGTTCATTTGCACTGCCATTTCCAAGGACTGCATTCCCAGTTCTGCTTTCTTCTAAGACCTTTGTGCCTTTTATATGCCCCTTTCTGTTTTTTCCATTCCCCTCCTGATAATGAATTTTCAGAACATGTCGTCTCTAGGCTTGTCTTTCTCCTGTGACGCCAGGACTGGTACCAGAAAATAAAATCCTGGCTTATCTTTGCTACGCAGTTGGTAGAGAAGAGCAGCCAGGAGAGGTTTTTCCTCCACATATAATATGTTTCATATATTATATGAAATGATTCCAGGTACACACGTTTATTACTTACCCAGCCTTTAAAATACATCATCCATTCAGATTTAAAACAAGTGTACAGCAAGACATGGAAGAGAACAGTGATGGAATAAGGCACTGAGGGCAAAGAAAAAGACTTGTATGAAATAAAATGCTGAAGAGCAAAGGTCATGCAGGAAAGGTCTGACACACGAGCGGCTGATCTCTGAAGTGTCCTATTATGGAGACAGCTCAGAACTACTTGACACTAACAAGACAGGGATTTGGAAAAGAGAGGAAATGCGTATGATCTGTTTTCATATTCCATAGCAAGAAATGTCCAATTCTGACCTGTCAGCCCAGGTGACTATGTATTTATGCTCATTTCTGGAGAAGGAAGAAGGGATGAAGGACAGGGACACTCCATCAGCAGAAAGAAGACCCTTATTCTGTTGTAAAACCCTGCAAACAAACCCCACACAAGTGTGGTGAAACCTGCCTGCCATATATGTACAGCAAATGCAGATGTTGATGGGAGAACGCAGAAAAGAGGTATAAATCAGAGACGCAGGGACACAAATGGAAATTCTGCAAGAAACAGGATATTTCTCCAGAACGCCAAGTCTCCTTTGGGTTGGGAAGCACCAGGCAGCCCTCCACAGTATATAATCATAGCTAATCACTGTTAGAAAAGTCATAGCCAGAAATAAGCTCATGATCAGTGATCTGTAAGGAGCAGCCAAACACATCTAGAACGAGCGCAGGATTTTCCCTCGGGAAGCCGGCTTGGCTTTTCCTTACTTAAAATATTTTAACAATTGCTCGCAAGCGCCGATCTCGTACTTACTTTAAATAATTCAGCTAAGACCATCTCTCCATAGGCGAGTTAATCCCAAACGCGAGGCGGGCGAGGGGGCCGGACCTGGGAGAGCGCTGGCAGGAGCGGCTGGAGCTGCGGGCAGAGGGACCTGCGAGCGCGGCGCTGTCAGCGGCGCTGCCTGGGAAAATGGCTAGTTTATGAATGGGAGGGCAGCGGCCGCCACTGCGCACGCGCGGCCGCCCGACTCTATGAATGGGTGGGCACCGCGGCGGCACCGCGCATGCTCCGCTGCCTTTTATGAATGGGGGCTGGAGGGGAGCGCGGATGCGGCTCGCGGGGTTTTTTTTTTTTTTGTGTGTGTGGGTTTTTTTCCCCCCCATTCTGGTTTTTTTCCTTTTTTTTTTTTTCCCCCTTTATGAATGAAGGGCAGCGGCAGCTGCGCATGCACCGCGCCCCCCGCCCGGGGCTGGAGGTAACGGCGGGGATGGGGGGCACCGCTGAGCATCCCCCCATCCCCTTCCCGTGAGGGTGCCCCCCCGGCCCCTCGGGCACCCTCCGGCCCCTCGGGCACCCCCAGCCGCCCCCCTCCGGGAGCGGGGCGAGGGGCGGCAGCTCGGGCAGCGCTTCTCGCCCGGAGCCGGGGGGCATCCCGCACTTGAGCGGCCGCGGGGGGACAAGGGGCGCGTCAGGCTGGAGGGTCTGGCCATGCCCGCATTTGGGGTGTGCGACCGCGAATGAGGGAACGGGGATGGTTCTCCTTCAGCGCTCGGCTTCGTTTCGCGGCGTGAGACCTGCGGTTCGCTCCTTGCGCTGCAGCACCGTCACACGCCCGAGTCCATCCCCCGTGCCTTGCGGCTTGGGGCAGTATCCAGATGAAAGCGCAGGCACAAACCCCCAGCTGCGTGTTGTATGTGAGACCTGTAGGTTTATTTTATGGCTCTCGTCTCTTGAGCAGGAGAGGACGGCGGGGGGGGTGGGGGTGGGGGTGTCAGAGCTGTGCAGGTTACACAAAAGCCCCGAGAGGCAGAAGCTGGACCCGTTCCATGGACGTGAGGCCATTTATGTGCCGTTCTCAGCTTTGCCCATGGTTGGCTTTTTGTGAGTCCTGTCGGACCTCGCCCCAGCGCTCTGCAGGCGGTGGGAGGCAGGTCCTCGGGGGCCAGATTTTCAAGCGATCCTTAGCAAACCACTGCTATTTCGCTGCTCCGTGGCGAGCCCCCCTGAAAACCCTGCCCGAAGCCTGTGCCGAGAGCTCCGAAATGTCTTTACGTGCTCCAGTTCCGTTCAGCAAGCGGAGAGTCTCAGCTCCCAGCTGGCGCGGAAGCAGCTGCAGGTGGGGCCTCGAGGCGTGCGGTCCCCCAGGATCCTCAGAGACAGGTTGCTTTACGCTGGAAATGCATTAATGATGCATTTATAATATATTTGAAGAGTCATCTGCAGAGTGCAAACCAAGGCCCTGCTCATTTCCTGCCATATTTATGGCATGTATATTTAAAACCTTGCACAACACCGAAAAAATATCTTTTTTTTTTTTTTTTTTTTTTTTTTTTTTTTTTTTTTTTGTTCTCATACGAACAATGAGTGTTATTGCAGATACGAAACAAGGAGGATTTCTTTCTGCAGGAAAGATTTCTCCCTTCAAGAGCATGTGCTTTAAGGCTGATCATTTAGTTACATGTGTGCGTGTCTCTGAGGGCAGAGATGTTTCTGAATGGGAGCCGTCTTATGGGTCATGGGCAAATACAATTTAACAAGGAAAGCAAAGAAGGTGGAGACTCTCTAAAGAGCAGCTTTTCCAAAGTAGTACATAAAATATTACTAGCCTTCAAATCTACCAGACAGGTAGAAAATAAAATAGAATGTGCCTGGTAAAAGTGTTGCTTTGTTACTGGTTGTGTGCTTTGCAATGAAGCACTGCTGGAAGGACAGGCAAGCATAGAAATTGGATGTCTTTGGTTTTGGAAATTGGCAAATAAATAGATAATGGAAGAAAATGCAATTTACAAAAAGCTTCTATATAGGAAAAGATTAAAAAATAGCATCTTGCTGTATTTAGTGCTGGAAACAACCTCAAATCTGAGAGAATCAAATTCCTGAGCCCGAAAAAAAGATCTCTTATCCCATCATTTTACACCACTGGCAAAAGGATAAATTCTGCACCTTGATTTGAGTGCTGCCAGCGTGCAGTAACATCGCAGCAGTGGGAGAGTCAAGCGTCTCTGAATTAAAGGCTTTTATCTCTGAATGCTGAGTTCTGTATTCCAGGGCCACATGCACAATACGCGGGGGGAAGTCCTTTGTTGCAGCACACTGAGCATCTCCCCACGAGACGCGGCCGCCTGCGTGGCGATGGCAAACGGCTCCGTGGTAGCAGGGAAGGCTGGCGCTGTAATTACACAGCAGCTCCAGGCACAGCCCAGCCAGATCCTGCCCTCCTGACAAAAAAATCCCAGCAATAAAACTGAAAAGAGGAAATCAAAAGTATTGTTCATATGCGGGGGGGGCGAGGAGGAAGTGGGGTCTGGCTGTACGGTTCTAGGGAGAGAAAGCTCAGAATATTGCTGATATCGCTGCAGATGGATGGGACCTTTTTAAGCATTGAATTATGAGATTGTAATTCTTGGAGTTAATTCACCTCTTCCTTCTCCCTCTATCCTTAACATGTATTTAAAACATATTTGATTAATTGTCTCCTGTGGACAGAGGTTTTTCTTGCTAGATCCTACTCTGGTTGCTACACTCCGGTGTGGGAGGCTGCTTTGGATATTTGGAATTGCACGTGGATTCCTCCAATTTCTGTTCGTACCAGCAGGCCTGGGTTTGGGCCTGGGTCAGGATTCTGGAGCTGAGCTGTGGGTCACTGAAGCAGAAGCCCGGTGTGAGAGTGGTGGATTATCTGCACCCTGGAGCCTCCTGGCTCCTCTGGCTTCTCTCTGCAAACAGAAGGAGCTGGAGATGCCTGTGCTGCTGTGCTGGGAGGGCTGGTGTCTCCCCACCTCTGCTGCCCACCTGGTGCTCTGCTCTGCTTCCCAAATCTCCCCATTCTTCTGTAAAAAGAAGGCTGTCCGTGTGTGGAGGAGATTTGTCCTTGGGCTCTGGGTCTGACAGAGTGCCAGGGAGGAGTGCTGTGTTATCATTGCGGGATTCTGGAAGCTGAGACTCTAAGAGAAATAACCACTTATCCTGGGACATGTAATACGCTTATACATGTTGGCAGCGCTGGTGATACCGAACTCCGCACTCCTTTCTCGTGCAGGAAATGAATTGCTCGCTCATTTCATGCACATTTAAACCCTGAAATGGCTGTAGATTTTTTTTCAGCGTGATTTCTTCACTGGGATGAATTGTGACTCTGCCGCACTCGCACTGCCTCTGAAGTTCTTTAATTTTGTTCTTTTGTATCCGTGCAAAACCCTGAGTTGCCCGGGAGAGGTGGGTCTGTGTGAGTGCCTGGCAGCCACCAGCAGCCCGGCTCCCGGGCTCCCCTCGCAGCAGCTCACGTTGGAACGTGGTTCTCCAGATCTGGCTGTGCGAGTGCGGGCTGGCAGAGCTCCAGGCAGGGCGTGTGTGTCTTGGCCCAAAGCTGGCGGTTTAAGGAAATGCATGGTTCCTAATCTGCCATCAGAAAAAAGCAAATATGCAGGCAATTTAGGAAAGTGAAAGTGCAACCCCCTGGGGAACGAGTAACTCCCGGCTTTGGAGGCGTTTTGAATGTGTAGCCATGTTCTGTCTTAAATCTTTGGCCACTTGGCATTTTACTGTCTTTAAGCTGGATCAAGAGCAGATGTGTAGACTTTATCTGCTGAGGTTTTCGTGTTCCTTCAAATCCTTTCTGGCTGGTGTTGGGAGACTTACGGTAAGTTGCTGTGGAAGCAGCACTCCTGTGTGAGGAAGTGGCTAATTCCCTGTCTCAGCTGATACTGCATATGGAATTTTCTAATTTGCTGGCAGTGGGTGCAAGTTATCATGGAAAAGCTGGTTTGTAACCTTGGAACCAAAGGATGCCCGTATGGGTGGTTTTGCTATCTCTTGGTGATACACGCAGGAGAACTTTTTCCTTTCTCATTATTGGCTTAATAATTTCTTTGTAAATCATAGGATTGGAAACTGTAGGTTAAAATTTCCTATTAACAAATGAAAAAAGATAATTTCATGGTTTTTTTATCGCCTAACTCTTAAAAATAGTTGATAAAACCTGGAAAGCTGAATATTTATCTCTTAGTCCGCTGACACAATACGCACCTTGCAGGGAAATGCATTGCTGCAAAATCCATCTGGGGCTGCATCACATATTCCTGAGTGTTTGGTGCTTGTTATGCCTCTAGCCACAGGCAGAGTAGGAAAGATTATCCTACCGATAACGTACTGATGTATTGTGCCAAATATTTGTCATACATAAGTCAGATCAATTGTTTGGATGTTGCTATAGGAATTCTCCTCCCCTTGTGCATTGCTACCAGCAGTTACTGTGCTGGTCTGTCATGCCTGGAGATAAATAAGAGGGGGTTGGTGTGGAATGACAGAAATGTTGGGAAAACTGCTGTTGGGAGTGGTATTGTGGGTTCTTGGTCACAGCCTAAACTGGGTCTGTGCTGAGGTGCCAAACAGAAATCAGGTGCTACAAAAGAGATGCCAAACAGAACACAGAAGTGCCTGCTTAGCTGTGGATGCAGCTCTCCCAGGGCTGCGTGTGAGCTTGGAAGATCGGTAGAAACTGGGAGGATGGGAAATGATTGAGCCTTTTGCTCCCTCATGAGATGCCACTTCTCATGGGCTTCCTGCTTGTTTTACACCCCCTGGCCTCTGTGGGAAGTAAGACAGAAGCCCACCATTGTAAGCTGAAAAGGATGAGTGTCAGGGCAGACCATGCATTTGTGTTGGGTAGAGGGGAGTGCTGGGCTCATCTGCACAGCGACACATCATGGAAGTGTTCCCAAGCTTTATCTTGCTGCCTTGAAATGCCCTGGCACATAGCAGGGGCCTCTCCCCCACAGCCAGGCTCCCTGCCACAGGGCAGAGCATCCCCTCTCGTTATGAAATCACCTCAAAAACTCTGTAAACTGCCCTGGGGGTGACTAAGAATCGTTATCTCTGTTCCAAATGAAGCTACTGCAGCCATCCGCTTCTGTGGCACAGATGAAAGGTCTGGGCTTCCTCCTCTCTTATCAGGCACCTGTTGTTGTATCCAGACATTACTCACATCCTTGCAGTCACATCTTGTTTTGCATAATTAACACCAACTGTTTCATTTCCTTCCCTCCCTTGCAGTTCTCCTCTGTGGCCTTACCTGGCTATTGGAGACATTCAGCGTGATTTTGAGTTTTAACATAAGGAATGGAAACTGGCTTCAGCTTTGGGAGCTTCAGCTCAGGGAAGATGGGAACATTTTAGTCAGGTATGAGGGATGGTCTTGAGTCTCGACCTGGTGCTGCAGCCACAGTCTGCGGGGGGAAATTCTGTACCAGTTCCTTATGAGTGGTATGAAAAAAACCTAAACAGAAGTCTGTGCAGCAAAGTTGGACTTGAAAAATGGTAAATCATAGAATTCCAGAGTGGTTTCAGTTGGAAAGTACCTTAAAGCTCATCTCATTGCAACCCTTGCTGTGGGCAGGGACACCTTTCACTACACAAGATTGCTCCAAGCCCTGTCCAACCTGGCCTTGAATGTATAAGGTATGTAAGGAGTTTTTTTGATGGTTTGGGTGTTAAACTTCTCTATATTTCACAAGTATATCTGACCTGTCTGGCAATTTTAGTTCCACCTGAGTGCACCATCTTCTGCTCTTGTTTTTTGAAGTTTTGCTGGTTTGAAGATGTTTTCTGATTGATGTTTGCTGTGTGGTGGCTGTGTCTTTGTCTCCAAATCTGAGCTCAGTATATCAGAGCAATTTGCCATTCACTGGGGAAAAAATATCCATTGAGATAAATGCAAATTCTGCAGCTGGTACCTGACCAGGATACGGATTTTGGACTGCCTGCTCTGTGTAACTGTGGTTTGCACAAATCCTCAGGGCAGAGGGCAGGTACAGCCTGGGTGTAACGGATGAACAGGATTCGGAGGCTGCTGTGATCCTTCCTGCTGTCCAGCTGGCAGAACAACAGGGCTTGTTATCAGGCAGAGACTCTGAGATACGGATTTTCCCATCGTAGGCTCCAGTTCTGAAACTGGACCTGCTGCTCAATCTTCTTGGATAGGCTGTGGGTTATTTTCCAACCTACATGACTCAGCCACTTGGTAGTAGAGCAGTGAGGGAAATATTTCAACTGTTTCTGATTGACTAGATCATCTCAAGGACCATAAATTGTGAATGTCTGTTTTTTTTCCTGAATATTTATTTACAGTTCAGGTCAATAGTCTCCAGAAACACAATTTTGCTTACAAACGAAATTCCTGGGCTGCATTCCCAGGCGTTCCCATGTGACTCGAGCATTTTTAGCAACTAAGTGAACAAATGCAAACATATTTTCAGGGCAGGGGAAGTGTTGCTATCCACATTCTATGCGAGTGCCTTGGGAGCCCTGGCCCCACGTCTCCTGAGATGTGGCAAGGCAAAGGTCCTTTCTGTGGAGTGTCCTGTGTCTGGGGACCCTGGCAGGTTTGCCAGGACAGCTTGGCCATCCTGCAACTCAATAATGCAAATGGAATGATTTCTCTGTCCTGTGTCCCCACGGCACATGTGGAGCTTTATGGGGATGCAGGAGCTTGATGGACAGGGGGACATGGGCAGCCCAACCCTGCTCTCCCATAGCCTGTGAGTGCTCAGCCCTGAAAGTTTTAACAAATCTACTCCTGAAATACTCTAAATTGTGAAAACCTGCTTGGGCTTGCCCAAGGCTTCACCCTTGTCCCTTTTGTCACCACCCACTTGGGCCAATCTGCCCACCTGCTGTCAGATGTGGCCAATTCTCTTGATAGAGGCAGGTGGTCCCCTGGCAGGGCACAGCCTGTCTCTGCTGGGCCTGGAACAGCTGGGAATTGTCTTTCCTAATGGACTTACGGGCTTGGGATGGGAGTGTATCTTTTTTAAATGCCAAGGAAGAACTGATGCCACCAGCTGGTACCTGCTGGCTCAGTGCTCCCAGCACCCTGTGGCTTCACCTGTGGCTAAGAAATGAGTTTTCACACAGGGGAAATGGTGTTCCTTGGGAAACAAAGCAACACTGGAAAAGTCCTGACCTTAAAAGTCATGGTGACCATGCAGCAGTGCTTTATGGGCCTGTTGGTGTCTGGATTGCTATAGCAGGCCAATCTGAGCCCGAAAAATCTGAATACTGGGATTGTTCTCACTTCTCCAGTCTATGAAGAGGGATACAAATTACTGACAGCAGCCTGAAAAAGTGCTGCATCCTTTCCTGAAACCCTTCACTAATACCCAGGGACATTTTGAATATAAAACCCTCTAATTCCTTTCTAAAAAGCCACATAACTTTTCACTGCAAGGCTCCATGATGTAATTAATGACTAGCAAAGCAAACGCTTCAATATCAATTGTTTTTTTGCACATTTATTGAAGTGATGGAAAGCAAACAGCAAATCCATCTTTATTTTGAGAGGAATAAGGTCTATGCCTTCTATGTGATATAGACAGGGATGCTGATCACAAACAGCCACACTGAATTAATGTATCATCCTAAAAGCTCAAATAAGTTACTGTTATATTCTTGCTTTTCTCCCTTCTGTAGAATCAAGCTTTTCCCATAAACAAACTACATCAAAACGTTCTCTGAGGTCTCTTCAGTTAAATAATCTCTTGTCAGCCTTAAAATATTTTCTGTGACCAATTAGTTTTGGTTTTTTGGGTAAGACGTTGGGGCTGTTTCTTTTAAAGAGCTGAAGTCCTACAATACAAATGGGTAAATCACTGGAGGTGACAGCCAGATAGCCCAGGCACTGGGAATGTCTCTCTTCTCTTGCATTTCTGAAGTTTATGAAACTTGGAGCAAAAAGGCACATATTTAATCCCAGCATAGCTGCTGCAATAGTTAGTGGTATTTCTGTGGAGCAATTTCTGTTATTTCTGAGGTTAAGGTTTAAAATGCAAAGACTTCACTGAGATGGTGTCTGTGTGCTGTGGGCAGCAGGGGCTGTGCTGGTGGAAAACAAGTGGGTTGGGTTTTTTTTGTACTATAAAATCATTCAGTATTGTAGCTCTTTGCTGGTTCCCCAGGACTGGTGATGATTAATTAACTGCATATTTTAACCAGAGCTCCTTTGGGCCCTGCAGCATCGATCTGGTTTGTGTGGCTCCTGTTTCCAGCCCCACGCAGTCATTTTTAACTCGTTTTGGTTTTTGGAGTGATGTGTCACTGTAACGCATTTAACAAAGGAAAAGGGTGAAACGTAACATTTCATTCATGCTTTATAACTGCTGGAATAAGTTGCAAGTGAAAATATCCCTCCAAGTTAAAGTTCCTTCAGGAAAGTACCGTTCCTTGAGGAACTTGTGCAAGTTTGTTCTCAGTGAAGGTTTGGTGTGAACATTCCCGTGGGTTGATGGTGTGTGTTCCCCCCAGCATTGCCCTGATGGATGGAGGTGAGGGGGGTCTCTCTCTCCCTGCAGGATCAGCTCTGATCCCCCTGTTTTTCTGTCCCTCATGTGTTTACTCCTCCACAGGGAATGGCAGTAGAACAAAATCAACCCAGCCCATCCCTCTTTGAAGTATTGCTGGGTATTACAGAGTCACATAATTGTATATAATTACCATATTCTAACACTTAAATATTTTCCTGACTAATTTCCTCCTGTCCCTGCTTTGAAAATACCCAGATTATATCCATTAAAAACTTACAGACTGGAAAATTTATGATTTCAAAGGAAATTCTTTTTATGCACTTAAACCCCACTTTTCTTTGTGGCCTTAACCTGTTGCCTTTGACAAAATTACTGGGGTTTAGTGCTCTGTTGTGGTTTATTTTTTTCTTAAAAAACCCCACCAGCCCACAGCATCCTCATGTTGTATATCAGGATGTTATGATAGCTCTGCTGGGCCGAGTCCAACAGTCAATGCTCTGTCAAAATACCCATCGTTTCCTGTAGTTTTGCCTAATTAATGGTGCAGTAATGTGGAAACTTAGAACAGCACCAGAAGGAAAAGTAAATGTAAGTGATTTGCCTTTAATGGATCTCAAAAGCTTTTTTGCTTCCTTTGTTGCATGTGAGCTCTTTATTGGGCACCTTCTTGTTCTTCCTTTCTGCTGCTCCTGGTTCTCTTCAGAGTTTTTCTTTATTCTTACAAGTCAGTGACTTATCAATGTCAGGGATTTGCAGCATGAACAGCCCAGCACCTTTCAGGTGATGGATTTCCTCAGCACAGTAATTAGCCCGGGTGCTGATGAACAAAAGCAGATAGTGCTTGAAATTAATAAAAATTTGCTTTTAAAGGATCTGTTTTTCTGGCCTTGGGGAAGGCAGGTGGGGAAGCACCGCATCAGTTCTGGGGGAAGGATTCAGGATTCAGGGCCCATCCATGGAAGTGCTCAAGGCCAGCTTGGACAAGGCTCCGAGCCACCAGGTCTAGTGGAAGGTGTCCCTGCCCATGGCAGTGGGTAGAATGAGACAGACTTTAAGATCCCTCCCAACCCAAACTGTTCTGTGATTGAACAGGAGCTAACTGATGACTAAAAGGCCTGTGTAGCCCCCAAGTCAAAGACAGTTCCTCACTCAGGTTCCCTGCAGAGCCACGCTGGCACCAACAGGAGCCCCCACCCTCCCTAAGCCCAAGGTCAAAGGCACCAGCTCTGCTGCGAGACCGGCTCTGTGTATGCCAAGACCTGGGAGGACGCAGGGATGAGCGAGCAGAGTTTGCTGATCCTGTTTTACGGTGTTTTGGTTAGCTTAAAAATATTTTGTTGTGAGAAACTCCAGATGGATGTGAATGTTCTCAGGGGTGGAGGGAACAAGTGAAGGGAGAAAGTTAGTCATCGTCCTGGCAGGCGAGAGTCAGCGAGGACAAGCACTGAATGATGCACAGGGCAAAAATAGCCCGAGTTCCAAATGCAGTGGGATGTGATGGGCGAGTTCCTCTGAGGGAAAATACTCTGAAATCCTTGTGCATGTCTTCGCAGGGGTTTTGGTGCACAGCACAGTGTAGGGGCTCTACTTATCTGTGAGACAGGCAGCAAATGGTTGGATAGACAGCATGAACCGGTGTAAAAATAGGTAACAGCTTACTTGTCCAGAGTTTTGGGAATTAGGAGATTTATGTTTCAGTCCAATCTCAAACCCCACTTTTTCAGTTCTAAAGCAAAGTCCTCTGTCTATCTAATGGATGCTAACACTTTCCAAGATCATTGAGTTATGTCTGGTATCCTTTGAAAGGGCTAAAGTTTGAAGGGAAAAGCTATTTGTAAAAATTTTGACCTGTTTATCCATTGGTTTTCTGAATTTCTTTTCATTAAAGCATGTGTTGAAAGAGACTTGAGATTTCACCTCAAAATTTGTCTCAGTTATCAAAGTAATTAGAAACAGAATGGATAAAGTCTGGAAATGACCCTGAATTCTCCTAATCAAATCAAATCTTGGCCCCCAGAATTGTCAGGAATGTTAAATTCCCATAGTTGATCTGTGAATTGATATCCCTGACAGGAGTTGGCAGCCAAAGGGGCAGGGAACCTTCAACATTTTTTGTCCTATCTAGACAAATTCAATGATACGAATAATAAAATTATGTTAACTTGTCCTACTGAAAAGATCCTGAGGGTATTTTAAGCAGGAGGCCCTGGTCCAGCTGGGCTCAGCTGAAGGGCTCTGAGGTTGGAAGCTCTGAAGGGTGTGGGGAAGGTTTTGCTGTTACTCTTCAGCAATTTATAGAGAGGTTTGTAGAGCAGTGAACCCAGAGGTAGAATGGAAACCACCACCTCTCCTGGTTTTCGCATCCCACTCAGGACCTCACCACACAGTCACATCTTTTTCCAAAAATACGCTTTTTAGGGGGGTGTCACTTGTTCCTTTTCAGTCCCAGGCTCTCTGATTAAGCCCAAAGTAACTTTAGCATCTTTGACAAGTCAGTTTTGCTCTGCCCAGCAGGAATCCAGTGAGACTGTTTAAGGACAATCCTAAGGAGGGGTTGTCCAGCACTTGCACGCTCTGCCAATCCTACAGTGCGTCTGTGTTAGTGATGGAATTTCTTTTTTTACTCTGTATTTGATTATCTTTGTGCTTTTAAACAGAAAGTATTTAATGTCAGTGCTGCAGTATCCCCAAAGTGCCCAGTGTTTTGTTGGTTGGATATTTGTGATCGGCGTGTTCCGGACGTGGCTTATCCCCATTTAAGGTTTTCATGCCTCAGGGATTGGATCGACTTTTTTAATGGAACAGTGTGTATCTCCAGTGGAAGTGTTTTTGTTTTCAAAGTCAAGCAGCACATTGTGGACACATGGAAGTGTGTGGCTTTCAGAAAACCAACCACTATTTATGGATGCTCAAAGAGCTGGCATCAGCCAGTTCAGGGTATTTTTAGCAGCAGAGAGTTGACCATTTGATATGGAGGGATTAAGGTTGGATGAACTGGAGGCTGGAGATTTCAGTTTCAGGTGCTGTAATTTGTTCCTTGGAGATGGAAAAGCCCTGGGCTATTAAAGTGCTGTCTCTCTAGCCCAGGAATAGCAAGTTGAAGTGTCCCAGGAGAAATTAGGGTCTCATGCTACTAAGACAGGCTCAAGCTATTGCATGGTAAGCTGATCCTAAGCTTGATCTTAGCCCAAAACAAAGTCAAGTCCTAGTCTTTTGCCTTGTCAGTCACTTGTGGGCTACGAAAGAGGACTGTTGTGGTTGAAAATTTGTCTAATAGAAAGTACTTCTATTAAAATAATATTATTAAGATAAGTAATGCTATTATTACTTTAAAGAGAATGTGTGCCAACATGGTTTCTTCATCCCCTTCTCTTTGGAGGAGATGCTCACACTCCTAATTAATGTGTTACTGTTCGTAGGCATATGAGTAGTCAGAGCATGACAATAGTCTGGGATTTAATGTATGCACAGGTTAAATTAATCTGTAGTTTTTAGGAGGGCAGTGAATCAGTGTCAGAAGATGAGGAGACAATTTCCTACGTGCTGTTTCGCTCTGCTTCCAGGGCGGCGTGTTGGTCCTGTGTGAGCCGCTGTGAGCACAACGCCGTGTGTGACAATGGGATTCCTGTACAAACAGTGCCGGGTTCCTCACACAAAAAAAATGCAGCAAGGAATTTTTAGCACGTTGTCATGCAGCACTCTCTGTTTCCTGGCTTCTACATTCAAGCTGTGTAATAATATTTATATACAAATGCTGACTGTGATTTTCCACCCCGGAAAAAGGAGATGTCATTTAAAAGGGCCGTGCGTGATGTAAAGCAGAGATTTGACTCGCATATGGTGTGGGCGTGTATTTTAATTGTTTGAAAAGAGATCATTTAAAAAAACATAATATTCTTGCTACATAAGCACATTCTCCTGAAGTAAAGGTCATTCTGCTCTTTAGAAGTTGCTTTTGGAAAGGAAGAGAGGGTCTTGCTGTTGACTTTCCCCGTTCCTACCTTTTGAAACTCCCTGAAGAACATTAAGTCATTCTCTGGTGAGCTGAGGCAGCTCTTAGACCACGTTTTAGCTGGGATCCAGTAACAGGGGAGCTGTAGTCATGACCAAATGTACATTGGCACACGGAAGATCATTTTTGCCCCTGAAGATCCATGCTGTCTATTTCATCTCCCCGGAACTGACACCTGTGTCATGCAAACACCCAAGCTGGTTTTATTGTGTCAGTGAGTCTCTTAAGCTTTTCTGGAGCTGGAATTTATACACAGTTCCAAGGCACAATTGCTGGTTTTTGGCTCCAGCCAAGGAAACTGTTCATCTTGCCAGTTGCCAGCACATTTCTAATCCTGGTGTCCTGGGGCCTTAGTTTTCGTGTTGAAATCTCTGCTCCTAACAGGATCTTAGTGGACTGGACTCACAGAAAACGACGACCCGCCGAGCTGAGATGTGTACACTCATCTTCTGATCCACACTTGACCAAAGAAGGTTGGATTTGTTTTCTCCTGCTACAGTGACAGAATCCAGATGTGAGGACCCTAAATCTTCAGTGTTACTGGTTTTCTCCTTCATAAACCCTTTGAAGCCAGGGTTGTCGTTCTGGCTCCTGCTCTAGCAGGGTCCTACACCTCTGTGACTCTGTAATAATGGAGTCACTGGGCTACAGGTGTCCCTGTGCCAAGTTCCATTTCTAGATAATCTCTTTGTTGACAACAAATCAGAGAAGTCTAGAGAATAAATAGGTATTGGAATAAACAACGGGTGGCATAAACCCCATCTGCCAAAGTCTTGTGAGACTGCCATGGGAAAGATGTTGCAGCTACAGTTTGGTCAGCAATCGTTGCATTAGTTTTTTTTGCAGCTTGCTGGGCACTGATTCCCTTTGAAATGGTATTTATAAAAGAAAAAAGTAAGAATAGTTTTATGTGCCAGAGAAATGCTCATCTGGATCCACATCCCAGAAGTGCTTTTTGGGAGATTCGGGTCAAAAGCTGCTCTTTGGTGTTGGGATGGGTTGTGCCCTCAGCAGAGTCTGGCACAGCAAAGCCAGGCCTGCCCAGGCAATGTCTAGGGCTTTGCCCAGGATGAGAACTCCTTGGTGGCTCTGGTGCCTGCTGTGGCAGGTTACATGGCTCTTGTTCGTGTTGGGATCCATATTCCATGACCCGAGATGTGTGTTCACGTGGCAGTGTCTGTGTGGTGCCCAGGGTTCCTGGGCATCAGGGAAGTAACCTGGTGTTAAGCAACTTACTACTTACATTAAGCAACTTACTACTTGCATTAGTCAGAGTGTATTTTACTGACTGCCAGCACAGAGTCGGCTTCTCACTCTTGCTTGAGCTGTGTTCCCCTGCTTTGTGCAGCTGAGAGCTGAGGGGAGCTGCACAGAGCTTTCCACAGGGAGCCCACATGGAGAGATGTATTCACTTCCAGTTTGAATGAGCTTTATCTCGAGGTGGGTGTTTTCTGTCGAAGCAACAGCTGCCCAGGAGCGGGATCTCGGCTTTGCACACGCAGAGTAACAAGGCTTTAAAACCCTGGGCTGGATGGGACAGTGAGAGCCAGCACTTCCTCCCCTAGAGCATTCAAAAGCAGTTTTAAATCGGATTAGGATTTAACAAACACTTCATGGTTTACTCTCTGCAGGGAGGATCAAAGCCCAGGGAAGACTCTTCAGCTGTTTGCTTTTCCTTTATGTAGAAACTTCTCTGTGGCTGCTGTAAAAAACCCACTAAATACAATCAAAAATCCCCTCTCAGCAAAGCAAATTACTTGACCACAGCCTAAAATAAGGTGCTCATTATCTGCTGATTTTTTTTTTTTTCTTATTTGCTGATTTACTGAGCTCCCATTCAGAGGTGGTGTGGGGAGCAAGTCATCATTCCCTGCTCCAGCTGGACTGGTCCTGGGAGATCCCAAAACTGGACCATGGATTTACCTTGACATGTTCCTGTCATCACAGTGCCTGGGCATAGAAAAGGTTCAGAATGCACTCTACTGAATAACACCATACTGTGGTGTCTCAGCAGAGCAAGGACTGCTGCAGTGCTGCACAGATTGTGTAGGGACTTTTCTTTGCTATTTGGTAAAATGTTTTTAAAACCCTAGAGGACTGTACACATATCCCTGTTCTAGATGACCAGGGCTTTATCCTACTGGGGGGAAACTCGGACCTAAGCAGCATGGTTTTAAAAAATGGTGATAATGAGAGATGAAAAATAGTTTTGTGGCTGAACTAGAGCATGTGTCTCACCCTCTGACTTCTTCCTACTGTCATGGCACAGATTTGTCTGAAAGAAATCACCTTGGCAACTTGAATATGTAGATGTGGCACTTGGGGACTTTAGTCTAGTGGTGGGTTAGCAGTTGGACTTGATGATCTTAGAGGTATTTTTCAACCTAAATGATTCCATGGTTCCATGGCATCTCCGCAGAGCTGCACCCCGGGGTGCTGAGCCAGCGATGCCCATGATTTATCTGTAAGCTAATGCCTGTTTTCTCCTCCCCGTGTAATGTGGTTTAGCTCAGAAAGGGAACTAAATGCAGAATGAGGATTAAACTGTGTAAGCCTGATGGATGTTTTGTAGGTGACGCTTTGCAGAAAATCATTACTTTGAAATGTTGGAATAGAAAAGAACATTTTTCAGGCTTTTCAGACATAACATGTTGTGGAAAAGAGGCTTGGAACAGATGTACTCATAGTTTATTCCATTTATCATATTAAAAATAAAGACAATTTCAGCTCATTTACTGCTTTATTAGTTCAAATAAACAGCTTTTCTAATCAATGTGTATGGCAAACACAATGCTTTCATAATTGACAGTGGTGGTTCCAAAATTAATGAGGCTGTCCTTGTTTATTGTCTGTAACAAGTCAGACAGTCAATACGTTGGTCTAATCCATCCGTTATGTTCATTTTAGGATGCAAAAAATTATAATGTTATTTTTAAATTTTAAAGCATTTGAGGGTTATTTCACCCCCACCCCCCCCCTCCATCATTTTGAGAAAGCACAGCTAGAAATGAAGAGAGCTGCACAGGAAATGGTCTTGAGGCAGGAGGATCACCTACATCTAGGGGAGTCTTTTGCTCTTATTTATCTAGAGGTATTTATTGATTTTTCCTTCCTTTCCAAAAACACTGGTTTAATTTATGAGGTGACAGAAGAGGCTGGGAGAATAACTTTACCTATAAGAGTACAGCATTGTCCAACTAATTGCCCAGGAAAGAGAGAAAAGATCTGCTGATCTACCCCGGCAGATGTTTCTCATCTGGAATACAGACCAATTCCAGCCATTTATTTTTTCGATTGCTGTTTATTTTGATGCTTTATTACACTGCCATTACCAGGAAGGAAATGGTGGACAGAAATCTAGCAAGATACTATTACTACTTTGGTAATATTTATTCAGCAACTATTTGGGGTTTAACCCCTTTCTCCCCCTTTTCTTTGTATAATTGTGAGCCCTCACTTCCATCTTTCAGTGGGAACAATAAAACATGCTGGTGGGATATGGGCTGGTGCCCATCATGGTTATTATTAAAGTACCTGAAATTTTATACAGACATTAGTACTCATTTCCAGAGTGTAACTAATAAGGACCTGTTGGCTTTTTTTGCCACCTAGTGCTTCTGTCCCTGCATTACTGTGGAGGGTTGTGTGTGTGAGGAGCGAGGAACCATATGCGGCAGCTCCTCAGCCAAATGCCTGTTGGATTTCTCAGTGGAGTTTCCTTGCACGAGTGGAATAAACTCAAACCTTCCGTGTTTTGCTTGAAAGCCACCAAGGGTTGTGGCAAATCTCGCATGTGCTGAGAGGGGAAAAAAGCAGGCTGAGAGAGCACCTCTTGCTTCTGGAGTCATTGTGGTCTGGATTTTAAACGTGAAGAATCCTCCTTCGTGGAAGATGCTGAGCTTGCTGATGTTTTTTGTGTTTGATGGGATGGTGCATGTTCCCACTGTGGGCAGAATTTCAGGTCTTATGGCTGGGCTCACAGAGCACCTTTGTCCTCTGGGTTGGCAGCCAGTGATGCTCCAACACACTTAAGCTATGGTTCCATGTGATTAAAAATGGCTGGAAAATTAAATACAGGCAGAGCCAACAATCCTATTTCTCCATATGTCTGCTGTAGCTGTTGGTGTGCTATATCTGCCTCACGCACTTGCATTTACACCCACAGGTACATGGAATTTGTAATTTAGAGTGATGCTGACCATTACAGCTTGAAATGGGCAGAATCACACTTGTATCAAAGCTGGGTGGTGTCAAGAGTCCTGGTTGGATTTGGGGGTGTGTGTTCATACCAAGGGACAGTGCAAGACCCTCCTTTCCCTGCACAGGCTCTGCCTTGAGCAAACCCTGCAGCACAATGGAGCCGTTCTACTGCAAAGGGGAGCAGGAAGGTGGGTGGATTAAGAAGTATTTTATATTAGTGATTTTTTTTTTTTCCACTGAGCCATGTCACATTCAGGTCCCGCCATTGCTTTATGGCTACTTGCCTGTCCCTCCCTGTGAGCAGCAGACCTGATGTCTGTCTGTCTGTCTGTCCGTGTGTCCAAGGCAGGGCTCAGGGTCAGTGCTTGGCAATGCTGTGGGGTGACGATGACTGTGGGATACAGCAGCACTGACGGACTCCTGCAGTGGGTAATATACCGCTTTTTGGTCGCTGGTGATGGCATCCAGACCTCCCAACCTTTCAGAATCCACAAATGGAAAAGTGGCACTTAAAATGAATTTATTCAGGTGGGAGCGCTGTAAAACATGAAAATAAGGCTTTTGACTTGCTGCACCTCCACTTGAGTGTCAATGAAAAGCTTTTTATTTGGTTTTAGAGCCAGACTTCCAGCAGTCAATGTGCCTTGTGGTCTGGAACCGTGTGTTGCAGGATGCAGATCGGAATGGGGCACGGACAGTGAGGAAGGGATTGGAAGCGAACCTGCACAGTGAGACCAGAAAACTTTGGGCATCTGGGGAAGGCTGGAAATGGGAGAGGAGTGATGGGAGAGACAAGACCCCAACTGAAATTCCTTTGGGATTATTAAGTAAGTATTTTATTTGCATTCCATCATTTTTCTCCCCCATTTTGTGCAGTGGGATCACCCAGTGTGCTCTGCCTGCTGCCTCCCTGCTGGGCAGCACAGGGGCATCTGCTGCTGGAGCTTTCAGTTCTGTTCAACCCGAGGAACTGCCAGTACCCCGAAGAGAAAGAAGAGAAGGCAAAACCGGCGGTGGCGATGGAGGGAAGGCGAGCAGGCACGGTTTTCCTTTGACTGCTTATTTGATTTGACACTGTCCTTAAACACAAGGTCATTTACAGCCTGCCCGAGGGCTGCCAGACAAGGAAGTTACCTTGTGAAGGAAGGAACTAGCCCATGCTGTCTAAATATTGTCAATTGTGTGCTGAATGGAGGCCGCAGCTTGAGGAACCTCAATAGTAGCTCTTTGTGCCCCGGCCGCCTCCTGCTAAAGTACTTTCCATAATTAGGTGTAAAACATATTTACATTCCTGTCGTCCTTGGTCCTGGACACACCTGTACATGTGTGTGTGTGTGTGTGTGTGTACATGTATGAGGTGCAAGCATATATATTCCCATGCATTTACAGTGTGTGTTCCTGCCCGGCACTCATGGGAACGGCTGCAGCAACCAACGGAGGTAACTGGGATGTGTGGGACAGTCGGGAGTTGTACCGGTGAGAGGAGAAGAAATCCATTGGATTCCTCCCTCTGCCAAGCAAGAGTATAGTCCCTGTATAGAGAGATAGCGTATTTTGTCTGAATTGGAAGGTCTGGGCTGAATGCTCCCTTTTAAAATTCATTGATGTCTGCATGGAAACCAGAAAAATGGGTTTAAGTCAAGAATGCAATAACCTCACTCAAAACTGCTCTCCATGGCAGGCACTCATCCCCTCACAGCCGTTCTGTGGACGGGAAGACAAATGGATGAGTAAAACACTGTGTATGGCTGCATCGCCAGCGTATTTATAACACAGCGGTTGATGTACAGCAGCTTTTCCGTGCACGGTTCTCCCGCTCCCTCCGTGATAACTTGCAGCCAGACATTGATTAGTTCAGTTTGGGGGGGAAAAAGAGTCGTGCAGGACAACTGGATACTTCAGCAAAGGGATTCCTGAAACGTGTCCAAGGGAGAACTGAGTGGTCACGTGGCGCTGGCTCCGTGCCTGCTTCCAGCTGCCGAGTTTCATTAGAAGACAGCCAAAATACATTAATTAGTCTTCTAACATAACTTTCCTGTGCAGGCAGTGCCGTGACTTTCACAGCCATGCACAGGGACAGAGGACAAGGTCTGTACAATGTGTGAGTGATGGCCATGATGTAACCACTGTGTCAAGATGTGTCCCCTACCTGAGGCTCCCAGTTGCCCACCTTGGTGGTGGGATCATGCTGAAGGGACAGGGGCAGTGAAGGCAGCCTGGTCTAGCTTTAGTCTTTCCCAAAGTTCAGTGTGGCTCCAGATCTCGAGCTCTTTCCCATCCGTTTTCTACAAAAGGTTGTAGTGAGGTGAGGATGGGTCTTGTCTTCCAAGTAACAAGGAATAGGACAAGAGAAAACAGCCCCAGGTTGTGCCAGGGAAGGTTTCGTTTGGATATTAGGAAAAAATTCTTCACCAAAAGAGTTGTTAAGCGGTGGATCTGGCTGCCCAGGGAAGTGGAGGAGTCACACATTAAAAGACAAGTAGCTGTGGCACCTGAGGACATGGGTCAGTGGTGGCCTTGGCAGTGCTGGGGGAATGATTGGGTTCGGTGGTCTGAGGGGTATTTTGCAACCTGAATAATTCTGTGATTTCTTCCTCTATGATTCTATCTCTATACAAAGTCTCCTCTGACAGATCTTCCCAACAATGATTTCAGACAAATACCCTAAAGTGGCCTCATTTGTGTTCTTATCTGCAGGACAGTCAGAAGAGACACCCACAAATGGACCAGGGTAATCCCTACTCCTGTTGCAAAACTGCTTGTAAGAATTCCGCAGAAATTCAAGGAAAAAGTCATGCTCAGTCTAATCATGAGTTTACTTTTTCTCCGGATGCTTTCTGAGCTCTCAGGCACTTAATGGAAACACCAGTGCTCACACTTGGAGGGCAGGCTGGAAAGTTTGCGTGGGCTTGTGCGTGTGCCAGGGAGTCAATTTTTGTCCGTCATAAGCCTCTTTCCATTATGCTTTTGTCAGACTTTGCCTCTGCAAAGGGGAATTTGGACTTTCCATGTCAAAGCCCTCCGCAAATGTTACCCAAGACCTCTCGTCAGTGCTGTAGTTAGTAGCAGGAACACCTACCAGTGCTACCAGGAGCAGGGAAGGCAGGACTAACACTCCTGCCCTTTGAGGGAAACATCTGATCTTTGGGATTTTGCATTCTTTCCTCCCTCAGTGTTCACCATTTCGGATGCAGGCTCATGCTCCTGCTCTCTCTAACAGCCTGTTTTTCCTCTAACCACTTCCAGCTCCAAAACCTCTCCGCATCTTCTCAATGTAAACACACTTCAGCTTGCCCAGCACAGGCTGGGGAGACAGTAGTGACCTTCAGCTGAAAGCAAAGCATTTCAATTTGACCTACTTTGCTGCAGAGTGGGTTTGGCGGTGGCGGGGCAGCTCTCTCCTCCCTGCAGTCCTCTTGGTGGAGGTCCTGGGGAAGCCCTGGGTACACCACGCAGGAGATGCCCCATGTGAATGGGTGAGCAGGGCTTAAGGAGGATGAAAACCTCAGGGCTGAGTTTTGGGTGCTGTTTGGGTGCTCTGATGCAGCGAGGCTGAGCCCTTGGTTTCTCTGGAGTGCCAGGTTTTATATTTGCAGCTTTAGACATTTGAATGTGTCTTTAAAAAAATCTACCATAGGCCAGTAACACAAAACGCCCTTCACTAATTGCTCCTTTTTCATTTACTACCTGATATTTTTTTCTCTTTGGTTGCTTTCCTTAAGGCTGCTTCTGTGAAAGGGGCAGCTGTGGGAAGAACCAGGCTGCCATGGTGCTTCCCAAGGCTACTTGGCTGCACCAAGAAGAGCCATGGTTGCCTCCCGTGCCCTCTGTAAGAAGTTCTAGGCAGTGCAGCGAATGCTTTGCTTGGGTGTTGGTAAGAGGGGCTGGCCTTTAACTTTTCAAGAGGACAATCCTAAGTGTAGAAGGGTTGTAATCCCCCAAATCTCCTTCTCCTTTGAGTGTGTTTGTACATATATATATATGTATATATATATATCTTGTCCGTGTGTATATATGTATATGTAATAGCAGCCTTACAGTGCCTAAAGGGACTCAAAGAGAGCTGAACTTTAGACAAGGGCCCGGAGTGACAGGACAAGAGGAAAATGGCTTTGAATTGAAAAAGGGAGGTCTAGATTAGATATTAAGAAGAAAATCTCAACTGTGAGAGTGGTGGGGCCCTGGCACAGGTTGCCCAGAGAAGCTGTGGCTGCCCCATCCCTGGAAATGTTCAAAGCCAGGTTGGATGGGGTTTGGAGCAACCTGGGATAGTGGAAGGTGTCCCTGTCCATGGCAAGGGGGTAGAACTAGATGATCTTTAATGTCCCTTCCAACTTAAACCATTCTGTGTTTCTATGATTCTAGGAGTGTGTTAAATAGGGATAATCTAATAAATGCACACTACAGTTGCTTAGGCCTTTAGATTTTGCTATTTTCTGCAGTACTGGTTTCTCAGGAGCACTGTGGGGTGGCCCCTCTGGAAGTATAATTGTCTTTTGTTAGAGGACATTTGTCTTTAAAATGTAGTTCTTTCCTTATCTCAAGTTTTAAGTGCAAAATTCCCAGGTTGGAAGCAAGTTAGAATTTCCTGTTCCAGCTGCATCTGCATTCAGTCTCAGGAGAAGATACTTGGCTGTAATTTAAAAAAAAAAAAAAAAGAATAGGAATTGATATTGCAGGTAAAAAAGAACAACTGAGGAAAAATATTCTTTCAAAAGAACCTCAAGCAATTTTCAGGATAATTTTCACTTATTTCTGAATAACTCCTACCACTGGTCAACCATTAAAAATAGCAAAACAAACCTCAACCCCACATCCCTGTTGATAAACACCATGGACTTACTTGTAGCTTATCTAATGCCTGAACATCTGTTTCTCCCTTGCTGAGAGGTTCTCTTGGATGAGTTAATGCAATTCCCTATGCAAAGGTTAAATAAAGTTGAGAGGCTCTGACTGGTGGCATTGTGCCATGAAGGCCTGTGCTGCAAAACCAACTTTGCTGTGGAAATGTCTAATTTTAATTCAGAAAGACTTTCAGATGGGGAAAAAAGTCACCCAGCCTAAGCCTTGGCTACAGTGAGGCTGGACTCAATCTTAGAGGGCATTTCCAAACTTAATGATTCTGTGATTCTTATCTTTTCTAGCTATTCCAGTATGGAAAGCTTTGGAACATACACTTTTCCCCTGGGTCTGAAGAGCTGGTGCTGAGCTCTGCATCTGCTTCCTTCTGCCTGGGCAGCATCAGTGTCTTCCCATGGGATGGGCTTGGAAGCTGAAGGTCTGTTTTTGGGGATCACGCAGTATGTGTGCACAGGATTAGTTACACTTTTTTGATTATTTAACAATACTTTGCATGTTCGATGGCAGGGCCTGTTAATGACTGGAACAGTTGCATGTGGGAAGGGCTGCTGGGTGATCTCAACACTGAGTCCTGGAGCTGCTGGGCTGATTCCTGGATGGCAGAGATGCTCTGTGTGATACGGACATGGCTGTTCCCACGTGCAGAGCTGTCATATACCTGTAACCTTGTGGTGCAATCGGGATGGCCTTTGGGATGAAGGATTCCAAGCCAGCTACCCCTCTCCTTCATTCCCATCACATCCCCCTTGAGCTTTGCCAGCCTGCGGTGGCCTCGGAGGAGCAGGTTGGGTGTAACCCCACCAGGTCCCCGTAGCCCAGAAGCCAACATGGGCTTGTGCCTGTGTCTGTGAGCTGTTGCCAAACTCCGTGTCCACACTTTTACTTTCCTGCCCTTTCCTTTCCCTCTCAGCTTTCAGATCCTCTGGCTCCACATCCTGCAGGGCCACACTTCACACGCGGCAGCAGGAGCATCAAAGAGGAGATCCTGAATAAACCCACCGCTTTATGACATCTCTTCAAAGTGCCTCTTTAAAAGTTCAAAGGACACGAGGGAAAGAGGGAATCAAAATCAAAGGAAGATTGGGGGGAGGGAAATTAAAGCCTCAGAGGAACTTTATGGCATGTTTTCTGTAACACTTTCAATGCCAAATTCACAAGTGTTCCCAGCACCAGCTCTTCTCCTGCCAGCAGACTCCCTGATGCACCACTTCCAGGGCAGCTCAGCAGCTCCCAGTAGCTTCTGCCCCACACAGGTACAGGGCACCCACAATGTCACTACTTCATGATTTTTTTTGGTAAGACCAAAACTTCCTGTTTTTGAGACCAAAACTTCGGCTGCCTCCAGCCCAAGGGAGAAATCCTTGTTCTGTACTGGCTGGAAGTCCTGGGGCTGACAGCAGAACTCACCTTCAATGAAAAACTCTATTTTTCTTTCCAGGAATGTATTTCACCCTCCTCCCTTACTGTCTTCTACTGCAGGGGCATTATTTTCTCTGTGTTTGGGAAATTTCCATTACTGTTCAGGGAAAGGGACATTTCCCAAGTGAAAGCTGTGGGATCTGGCTTGAAGCAAGACAAGAGAAGCAAAGCCCCTGTGTGAACACTCCAGGTACCATCTAGAGACTCAGCTTTACTTATGAAGACAGGGTAGAAATGCAGATAAATGAGCCAAAGCAAAGACATCAGACTGGTTTTGACCCAAGATCAAACCCTCTTTATTTCTGGGCATGTGCCCAGTGAGGGGAGATGGAACCACATCCCTGCTGTGAGGAGCAGAGTGGGGCAGGACTGAAGCTGGAAAGGGCAGGGACGTACATTGCTAAATGGCTTTGCCAGTTTGTGTTACAATTTGGGGAACTTTCAGGCATGTGTGTTTAAGTGGAAAGACTGAGAAGACAAATGAAATACCTGAGAAGAGAAAGCGGGTCTTTGTGGAGGGCTGAAAGGCTCCTGCTCAAAGGAGCTGTGGAGAGTTTCCTCAGGGCTCCTTGAGCTGTGAAGGAGCAGCCTGTGGATCTGGCTTGGCGCTCACCATGTTTAAACCATCACCCAGCAAATGCCTTTCCTCCACGGAGGTGACTGTTTCTTCATCCCACTGCTTTTCCAGAGTCCACAGAACCAACACGTGTGTGTTCCTGCAGTGGCACTTGGTGCTCATCCTGCCCAGGTAAGCTCACCCACACAAAGCAGTTTTCCCACAGGTGCTTTCCAGGTCTGCTGTTTGGAGAATGGTAGAAATCTGTTGCTGAATTCCCTTCTCATTAATTCTTGTTTTTAATATACTGAACTGCACACCTTGCGCTGCATGCTCTGCTTTAGGCAGGCATCCAAAAATAGTCCACAGTGGTGCATATATGGGAGATAAAACTCAGTGTGTGCTGGGCTGTGGTGGAGGTCTCGTGCTGTGGTGTGGGTGGCAGTCTGGAGAACAACTACTGCCAAGAAACAAATTAAATTGCTTGTTTTTCACCCAGAGAGGTCCCAGTTTCACTAAAGAGCACTGAAAAGAACACCTCAAGGTGAAATTCAGTAAGTGTTTAATATATGTCAGCAAAAATATAGTTTTATTCATTGGTAAGGGGGAATTTCAGGCATGTGGAGTAACTAATCAGATTGGAACTTGCCTTGGAGACTGGGGCTGGGACCTGTAAGGTTTGTTTACAAGAGGGGATTTGCATCGAAGCGAGACCCTTTAATATAAGCTCTTTATATTAATTGGTTCGAAGCAGGTCTGTCTCAATGAACAGATGGCTTTATTTCCCTCGAGGTCCTCCAGGCCACGTGGGGGGATTTCCTTTCCAAAGACGCCGCTGGCAGCGGGGACAGGCACACAAAGTCACGTCTTGTGCCGTGCCAGGGTTGGGGTACGGGGGGACTGTCCTGGCAGTGCCTGGTGGGCAGCACGGGGGAAGGGACCCCAAGGGCTTACCAACCCCATGGCTGCTGTCTCAGCATCCCATAATAGCACGATTGTTAAAGGATGTGACAGTGCTTAGGAGGTTATGAATGGCTTCCCACGGGAACTGGGAGCCTGGTGATTTCCATCCATCCACCTCACCCAGGGTCCAGAAATAGAAAGGGGATTCTTGTGTTCCCCTGTGTCTTGCTCAGCCACAGCTCCACCAGCAGTGACACAGGCTGCTGTGGGAATGCTCCCGGTGGTTGGATGCTGTTCCTGCCTGGGGGGAAGAGCAGTGAGTCAGCAGAGCTAAAGATGTGTGGGTGATGTCAGTGCTTCCTCCCAGCTCTGGGACACACAGTTCCTCTCCGCTGTCACTCCTGGTGATACCTTACATGGGGCATTTGGGTTGTAGGGCAGAGCTGTTTTTTCTCGGAGCAGTTGCCTTTGGAGCATCTCCATGGCATGCTCCAGACTCACTCCAGCAGGTCCACATCCTTCCTGTCCTGAGGGCCCCAGAGCTGGATGCAGCGCCCCACGTGAGGTCTCATGAGAGTGGAATAGAGGGTGGAATCACCTCCCTCGACCTGCTGCCCATCGTTTTCATGCAGCCTAGCACACGGTTGGCTTTCAGGGTTTTGGTGCTCAACAGCATCTCCATGGGGCTTTCACAAAACTGGAAGGTGCATGAGATGTTAATTGGATAGACTTGGAGTGCTCCCTGTTGCAGGTGGGCGGCAGCGTGGCCTCAGTCTGTGCTGGGTCTGATTTTATTTTGTTATTTTGAGGGTTGCTATGAGATGATTCCCCCTGGAAGCTGCTAGACCTACACAGATGCGAACTGGTGCAGAAGGGAGGGAGACTCCCTGAAACCCAAATGGCAAATGAAAATCTCAGCCAGTTGCACAGGCACTCACAGAAAATCAGTGCTGGGCACAGGTTATGGCCATTTCCCAGGAAGAACCAGCACTGCCTCCTGTTTGAAATGTCCTTTCCTAATGAAAGTGTTTTTCTGTGCTTTTCTTAGGCTGCAAATGGTTATGCAAATTCCTAAATATTTTCCTACTTCCCTTTTCGGATGTCTAACTTTATGTATTATTTTCTGATACTTACCTAACCCGGGAAATCTGTTTTCCATCTCATTTCAGCCAAGGTTTTCTTTTTAACCAGTCCTTCCCAGTATTTTCCTATAACACTTCTGGTTCGCTGAGTGAACTTTGCAGAGTGAGGGTAAATGAAAGTGAAAATGTATTGCTTGTCACACACTGGCTGTTTAGAGAGGGTTTGGGTTTTTTTTTCCCCTCTGGATTTGAAGAGGGAGATATAAATCACTGATTTAAAACCAGAGTAATTTAACAAGATTATAGGAGAGGGAAAATCCACTTCCTACCCAAAGCAACAGTCTCTTAGGTCTCTCCACCTACACAAGCCATATGCATCCTCCAAGCTGCCCAAGATCCTCTTTTGTGTTTTTCTGGCAGGACTGTGGTATAATAATTAAAGTCCACATGCAAAGCTTTCTCAGTGGGACTTTTAATTACTTTGTAATTGGTCAGAGTGTTACCATCCCTCAGCCTCCAGCCTCCTTTGCCGGGTTTGGAAAGTCTCAGACCTTGAGGGATATTAAAATTCAGAATCCCAGGTTGGAGGAGTATGATCAGGGATTGCCTTTTTGTGCCACCTCCCTTTTTAACAAACATGACTGTGCTTTTCTTTGCCAGGAGCAAAGCTCTGGGATGGGGAGAGCAGTGGGATTTGTGCTGCAGAGCATGTGTGATGCTGTATCTGAAAGGTTCCACATTGGTGCAGAGGAATGGAGAGAGGACTGTCGAAGTGAGTGCTGATGCCTGGTTGGAATTGCTGGTTTCCAGTCGTTGGGAGCCTTTAATATGACCCTTGGGTAGAGCATGGGATAACAAAGCTCCTCTCTCAGAGCCCTGGAATGCCAAAATCTCAGGCATCATTTGGTCTTGGTCACACCATCCAAATCTACTTGGTCCTTGCTGTGATGGTCCCCCTTCTCCCAAGAGCTGGTGGCTTCCAGGTTACACAGCTCAGGAGGCAGAGGCTGTGTCTGTGCAGGCTGGTGTTTCTGAAGGCCAAATACTGAGTGTCCTAGAGACAGGTACAGCAAGAACTGTCAGCAGCACTGCTACACCTGAGCAGGTATTGCATGAGACACTGTCAAACTAATACATATCCCATTCTTGTTATTCCCATTCTTGCTGGGAATCAGGACTCTCACCAGGCAGAGGGACTGGAGTCAACAGATATTTTTAATAGATGTAGCAACCCACACGCAATTCTTTGGTTCTGGGATCTGGAACTCAAAGCCCAGCTCTTGTAAAATAAACATGGGCGTCACTTTGGTTGTCAGTTCAGCAGCAACATGTCACAGAAAGAGGTGCCTTGGAGCGTGGCTAACTCTGACTGGCAGGACTGGCTTCCAGTAATGAATTTTCAATGAAACATTTTTCTAATTATAGCAAATTATTTTTACAAACATTTTCCTGGGAAGAGAGTCTGAAACTAGAGCCAAAAAGGAGATGGCTGAGATTTAGGCAGTGTCTGAAAAAAAAAGATTTAAAAATGGACTCTATAGTAGTTGCCTTTTGTTATCAGGCCAACCTGTAGACTTCAAATGAATGAGTTCTAGTGAACTTCATTCCAGTATGACCAGTTTGTGCTGTTGAAAAACTGGAATGGCTTAGAATGGTACCATCAAACCCAGCTTTTCCCTTCCCTCTCCCCACATGGCCCCAGGACTCCCCAGCTGCAGGGGGTGGGTGGCAGAAGGATGATGGGCGGAGGTGGCAGCAGCAGCACTGGTACAACCTGAGCAGAACCGCATGTCCAATGGCCCCAGATGTGAATTATTTAATGTTTAATCTCCTCTCTAGATATTGCAGCAAACTTCTGTTCTTTTTCCAGAGCAGAGCCACCTCCCAGCTCCAAATGCTCTTGGTTTTGGGGGAAATGAGTAATTGTTAGGTTATCACTAAGAGAAGTGTAACCACCCATCTCTGGATGTCCCATGCTCTACAAATGTGAGGGCAGTCCGTGTTTGTGCCGATGGAGACTGTTTGGCTGCGTGCAGGCGCGGTGCTGCCTGCTTTCTTTTCCAGGAGAGATTCCTACTGGAAGTGCAGGAGCTGGTGCTACCATGCTGTTTATGGGCTTGCCTGTTGTCCCGTGGCTCTCGTGCTCAGCTGGAGAATTTAATTAGCAGTTAACCATGGGAAAATCCGTAATACTTACATAGAGGTGGTGAGGGCTGTGTGTAACCAAGGGATAATCTTAATGCAAACCTGAATGTAGGTTATTGTTCATCGAGAAGGAGGTATTTGCATATTTCTATAACAAAAAAAGGGAAAAAAAGGCCACCCCCAGCCAAAACCCCAACTACAAACCTCACGGAGGACTTTGGGTCACTAACCCTGGGCAGTGCCACGGCATGGTAGGAAGATGTGGTGGAGTGGATGGTTCTGGTCGAGGGCAGTGCTGGGTTTGCAGAGTAGGCTGCTGGCACCCCAAGAGCAAAGCTGGGCTCAGGGAACCTTGGAGTGGGACAGGTGATGGATATTTTATGGCAGGTGCTTATTTGCTTGAGGAGGGATTTGAGATAAAGCTGTCGCGGGTGGTAGAAACTCATCCAGAAGCCCACCATGGCCACAGGCTCTGGCAAACCCCCGCGGCATCTCGCTGGGATGGCTCTTATTAAAGCACCTAAGGGTTAAAGATGGATGGTTTTCCTCCCCCGCACCCCTCAGTAAAGGTAATTACCCACCATCTATTTAGCAGGGAAAGAATTTGCCATTGAGCAGATAGGGCCGGGCTTCACCAGAGCCCTTCAGCCGCCCAACAATATCGCATTACCCCGATTGCATAAAGAGCGCGAGCCATTTCCGCTGGCGGGGCCATAATGGAGGTATCTCTTTACAAAGCCCCCACTTCAGGCCGGCTGAATGCCTCCGCCGAGCCTCCGAAATCCCGCAGCCCTAATCCCTTTAGCAACAAAGATCTGTTTCTTTGCTTAGCATGAAGTAGACCTCAGAGGCCGGTGTGTGCCTTGGCCTGTAGGCCAAAAGCCTCCTGTTTACAATTTCCCTATTCCTGTTTTTAATGTTGTTCTGAGAGCAGCCACAAAGGGCCGGTTTTGTCCAGCAGGAACAAGGGAGCTATTAGAGAGGGACGGAGGAAGGAAGGAAGGGAGATCCAAAAGGAGCAGTCCAGGAGGGATTAGCATACACAGCTGTTCCCTCAGGGACAGGAGCTTTATGCTTTTTATAATTTCCCTCTCATTTACATTTTTTAATATCTGGTTTCCTTGTTTCCAGTCCCCCTTCCCCCCACGTCTCCAGGACCATCTGCCCATTTTATTGGATTTTTTTTTTTTTGGTTTTTTTTTTTTTTTTTGGGTTTTTTTTTTTTTTTTTGTTTTTCAGGAGAGTGCATCCAGCCCAGTGTGTTCACTGGCTCCAGCTTAAATCCTGCAATCCCTACCAGCCATGGTTTTGCTCACTTTAAGCCATCTCCCTTGCCTTGCCCGTCTTCTGCTGTGACCCTCCATCCAGCCCCATCACCTCTCCCTGGCGTGGTGGGAAGGCAACACTGAGCATCCCTGGAACGGGATGCCCAAGGCGGAGGGTTTTCATCCCTGAATGCACATTGTTCTTGGCTCTGGCAAGACCAGAGGGGAGAATAGCTGAGCTGTTTACAATATTGTTTCATAGACTGCTCAAAAGCAGTGTCTGTTTTCCAGAAGTGCAATGAAACATTTATGAGTATGGGACATCGTGCAGCTCTGGAGCTCTGCAGGGGACAAGGGGACAGTCTCTTTTTTTTATGTCCACCACATCCCAGTTTATGGGGGTTGTTGGCAAAGGAATCAGCAGGACACATCTATCTCATTTTCATTCCTCTCTTGCATGGCAGTGATCCCCCTCAGGTACCCTGGTTTGTGAGGGTGAGTGGAACCAGAACCCAGCTCCAGGATGTGCAGCGCAGAAGCTGGGTGAGGTGCTGCCCTGCTCTGCTCTCTAGGTTTGTTTGACTGGAATTTTCTCCCTCATGATCTCTTTCTCTATTTCTATAGGGCACATGAATCCTGGTAAAGCTACTGAGCTACAAAAATCCTGTGACTGTCCATACATCCCTCAGGACAAGAGGAAATGGCCTCAAGTCACAGCAGAGGGTTTAGATTGGATATTAGGAAAAATTTCTTCATGAAAAGGTTTGTCAAGCATTGGAACAGAGTGGTGGAGTCACCATCCCTGGAAGTATTCAAAAAACATGTGGATGTGGTACTTGAGGACATGGTGGGCATGGGGTTGGTGCTGGGTTGATGGTTGGACTTGATTTTCAAGGTCTTTTCCAATCTTAATGATTCCATGATTCTATGACTTATGCCAGTGGAGAAATAGGCAAAGCTGAATTCTAGGATTCTATGACTCTACACGTGTGCTAGTTCACATCAACCATGTTAAATCTGGACGTTTGTTGACAAGAAATGGATAACAGGGCAGGTTTTTCCTTCTGTGCAGAGGAGAGGTCATGTATCTGCCTTGGTACTTATACAGCTCCATTTTGGTTACGTCCAGTACTGCAGCCTGTTTCTCATGTGGAAGTTACAGCAGGTCCTTCCAAATAATGACCTGTTCTTTTCCCAACACAGGATCGCTCCGAGGCCCATTAAGGTAGTTAAAAATATATGTTTGAGGCAAATGGACACTCTAACCAGAATTGTACCCCAACTGTAGCTAAATACGGGGATAAATCAGAATTTGAGTTTTACTGTGATGTCTGTGAATGTTTCACTGTATCTCCAGCATAAGGGATCCCATTGTACATACCAAGGACATCTCAGCTTTTAGATGGTTTCGTCTACATTTCTCAGGATTTGATATTTGAGGTTCCTTCAAAGGAAAAGCTGGATTTGAACTCCATTCAGAAAGTTTTCACATATTCAGAATTACTTAGTGCTCATAGAAGTAGTTTGGTTCTGTGGAAGATGTTTAATGAATCTCCTGGCAATGGGGTGTTTTGTCCCATTGAGCAGGAGCCTGGGCTGTGAATGGGACCTGAGCAGCAGAGCAGGGCTGTGGTTTAACATCCTCCCGACTCACCCGGGGACGTCCAGCCTAAACCCTTCCTTCCTGCCCAAAGTGGAATTATCATTAACTTGTAACTAGTTTTCAAGAAGAACTTTTTTTTTTTTTTTTTTTTTTTTTGTGTAGGCTGTGGAGTTTTTCCAAGAATTTTTCAATTTTTACAAATGAAAATATAGGCTCAACCAAATGCCAACTAAAATGCAGTTACTTTATACCAGGCACTGCACCACAGGCTCAGCACCACGACCTTTAAAACAGCCTTTTTAGAAGAAGCTGGGAGAATACTTTCTAAAAAGCCACAATTGCAGCTGCCCTCATTACTTATAATATCCTTGATGGAGAGGAACTTAAAAATAATTCTTAAGGAACTTAAGCTTCAACAGCCCCCAGTAGACTTAGTTTATGTGCAGTGCAGGCTTCCTTCGTGGGATTATAGACTGGGGACAGTGATTATAGTGTTGATGATAATGTACATTTTCTAAATCATTACTTGCTTAAGAATAAAATAAAAGGAGCGAAGCCTTTGCTTCACTTTTCTCATGCAGATGAATGGATCAGGGACTTAGCCCCTTGTTTCTAAAAGCAGACACACATTTCCATGTTGCCTCCAAATATTTATTAAACTAACAAGTTTAATACATATGCAAAATACATTTGGACACTGTATTTCAAATCAATAGAGTAATTTGAGTCATTAGCTTTGTAGATGCATAATTGCATATTACTTCCTGGGATTTTTATAATATTCTTTATTTATAATGTTCTTGTTTATAATAACCTACTATTGAATTAAAACTGGCACTTGGGATCCAATTTCTTTAGGGTTTTGTGTATGAAAATCTGGGCCCTAACTTTTATATATTCATTAATATCTTCCAGCTTTCCTGACCCACACCCATCCTCTGCTCCAAAGCTGGCTTGAGGGTGCAGAGCAGGATTATGGCCCCGCTGAACTCAAGAGATCAAACCAACACTAAATCCAATTTAGTTTAGTAGAACCAGCGAAGATTTTGCACCAACACCGTCAGGACACTTTAATCTTGATGGAACAGTATTTTTCCATCTGTGAGTTTTATGTTCTTAAATTAATTCCAGTAAATACGTTGGGGTATGGATAAGAATTGTCCTACCTCTTCAGCTTCTTTAAGATGGGAACGAGATGTGTTTTCCTTAAACTAATTTATTTTTGCTAGTTTTTCTATTCCTCTTGTTACCCAGCCCTTTGGTATTCAAATTTGTCACCTTATAAAGCTGTGGTTCTGCTGAGACCCTCTGGTGCCCCGACAGCAGCAGGATATTGAAGGATTTGAGCCATGATCTCTGAGCAACCACAACCCCCTGCTCTAACCCCTCTCACTTCCACCCCAGATACAGCTCCCTCAGCCCTACATTTCCTCCAGGTAACACTTGATTTCCTAACGATCTTGTTTCTGACCACTCTGTCTTTTTCCTCAGTTTATTTTGCCCCAACAAGGGGCTGCAAGGCTGGCACTGGCTTGTCCTTTCCCACGGGATGGTCCCAGTGGGAGCTCCCAGCCCTTGGCTCCTGGGACAACTGCTGATGTGAAACCTGCCAGCTGTGGGGACAGGGATGTTGTTCCAGTGGGGAGGATGGGAACCACAGCTTTGCTCTCCCAGATGATGACTGCTGGCTCCTTCAGTGCATTGTTCTGTGCTGGCAGGGACAAATTAGGGTTTGGTCTTTTCTCCAGGAAATTCCCCATCTTCCCTTGATGGGGTGCCCAGCTACACCAAGAGCCTTTCTGCTCTCACAGCAGTGGATCTCAACACCCACGTACAGAACTGCTGTCCTAGGGTGGTTTTTTATTTTAGGTCTGACTCGGGAAGCTTGTCTGTAGAAAATGAATAAGGAATTAAATAATTAATAATGAAATAATTTCCAGCTGGGTAACTGGAACACCTCCATGCGCTGCCCAGGGTTTGGAGAGTTGATGGGGAGATGGGACATCTATCTGTGTCTTCCTTCATCCCTCTTAAAACTCTCCCTGGGCTTTGGGAAGGCATGGATATTTGGGAAAAGATGCTGGTGGTACTTCTGGAATGAGCCTGCTCTGGTGTCCTGTGTTCTTCAAGTGGGATATCTGCATGAGCAGGTTCTCCCAGTAAGGATGGGGGCTGAGGGGTGCTGTGTCACTGGGCACTAGAGCCATAGGAGAGAGGCTTTCTCTTTTTGGTGTGTATTTGCTGAGACAGCCTGGAGGAGAAAACAAAGCAGGGAATCAAGTCGAAAATCTGGATGTTTAGTGAAGGAGGGAAATCTGGAGCTAAGGCAGCCTGGAAAACCATGGGGTGTTCTGTAGCCTGAGAGGGGAGAGGGGGTTGATAAGGTCTGGGACAGTGCCAGGAGAACAGGAGGAGGCAGAGACCATGGAAAGCAGCTGGGAAGAAGCCTTCTTTGCGGGAGGAAATGTTATTATTAGTGCTCAGTTTCCTGAACAAAAGATTCTTGTCTATTTAAATACTTCAGCTTCACGGAGCTGCAGTTCTCCAGACACAATAAAATTTGCTTTTCCTCCCTGTCATTGTCATTTTCCGCTTGCAGCAGGTGGTTAAGGCTCCTGTGCTGTGCAGTAAGTCAGTGCAGGCTGCTGTGTGGGCTTGCTTTGGTCTGCAAACAGAGAGGGCAAGCCCTGGAGACGGGGCGTTTGTCCCTTGTGTCCCCTTGCATCTCTGCCCTTGGAGATGCTGCTCTTTCACACCAGTGCAGATGCTGCTGCTTTAGAGACTATTATCAGATTGGAATAAAGCTGACAAAATCATAAAAATTCGTTTAAAAAGGTGAAACGTTTAGATATAAATTCATCTTAAGAAACCTCCTGGGCCATTCCGAGGCTTCTTCAGCCAACCACAGCAGGTTTTATGCTCCAGCAGCAAGATGCAGAACCTCAAAAATGCCAAACATTCTCAGCTAATGGCTAATGTGAATTATTCTTTCCATCCAGGGATGCACAAAGAACACACAGGGCTTGGAATTGCTGCTGTGTGAGAAAGAGACCCAGGTTCTGTGCAAGGTGGTGCTCACACTCGTGCTAGAGCCATCCTTTGATGAGTGAGGTGCTACCATGGCCCTGCTGTCTCCAAGTGCTCTTCTCCATGTGCTTCAGCAGGTCAGGCTGTTTTCAATAGAAGTTCCAGATAATTTCATGGGATAGGTGAGAAATGCTTTTTCTATCTGTCTTCAAATGTTAAAATCTGACAGCAATAATACGGAATTTGCTTGGTAGAATTCTGATTTTTTTTCCTATATTCAGGTAGCTTGGTTTTAATATCTGACTTATCCCTATAGTGATAGAAATTGAACTTTTATTCCATAAAAAGATGGGAGATGTCTCATTCTGCTCACTTCCTGATTATAATTGTTCCTTGTTCCAAGCCCTGCAAGGCTTTGAAAAGTCAGCCTTCCTGAATATATGACAAATATAAATATATCAGAGAATCATAGTATATCCTGAGTTGGAAAGGACCCACAAGGATCATTGAGTCCAACTCTTGGACTCGATATAAATATATATTTATACGGAAGTTACTACAGAAATGCAGATGTGCTTAGTGCAGTCTGACAGTGCTGCAGTGGGACTCATGGCTGTCACGAAGGACACACAGGATGCACAGCTGCTAAACCACTAAAAGCATGTCCTGTCCATCTCAGTGGGGAGAGTTTCTGCGTTGGGATTCTGGAAAAATGAATAATTTACTCCTGGCGAATGAATAAATGAAGCCAATCTACAGTTGTGCCAGTTAGATCTATTTTTTTAATCAGAGTGCTTTGAAAGGCAACAACAGTCATTCTTTGAATGCTGAGTGCATGGGAAGGAGCTGTCACTATTTTATGGGCACAATTTTGGTAGGTAAAGCCCCCAGCTGAGTGTGGCCTTCAGCCTCATCAGTGACATGTCAGCCCTAGGAATTAACACTTTTATTTCACAGCAGCTTGCACAGTTCTGTGCTGGACTCCTGCCTCTGCAACAGCCTCCACCCAGCACTGCCCCCAGCCCTGCAAAGCTCCCCCCGCCCTGGGGATCCAGTCAAGACTGACATCCTCTCTCCTGTGAGGATGAGTGGATGACTCTGCCTCCTTGTTCCTGCAGTCCCAACTTTGCCAGGAGTAACTTTTGACCGCAGGAGCATGTTCTGTGAGCGCTAAGATAACTCGGGGCAGGCAGTAGCTGCTGCTGGGGCTGATGGCAGGGCTGGGAAGCGGAGGAGTGTTCAGGCTGTCAGCAGATCCCTGCCTTCCCTCTGGCTGGGAGCACAGGAGCGCTCAATCTCCGGCCAAGGAACGCCGCCCCCGGGCCCTTATCTCTCCGGAAGGCGCGGTGGTGAGATGTTCTGTGCAGCTTTGTAATTCTCCTGACACTCGTCAGGCAGGGCCCTGGCACGCTCTGGCTTCCCTCCCTCTGCAGCCGAGCTTGCAGGGCTGGAGCTGTGGAAATGTGGAGATGCCTGGGTGAGCTGTGCCTCTGTCTCTCACCTGGGGAGGTGACAGCTGCCACAGCTGCCTGTCCTGGGGCAAGGACAGCCATTCAGGGACTTCTTCCAGGTTGTTCAGCTGTGGATAAAAACAGGCAGCAGGCTCAGTGTAGCCGAGAACGTGTCCAGCAGCAGGCGAAGTGACCAGATGAGTGGGAGAACTCATGCCAGAGCTTGCCCAGGGTAGCAGGAGCCCAGGGGATATGGGTCTTTGTTTGCCCTCCAGACCAGCTCTGCCTCTGACAGCTCTGGGGCAGCTGGGACCTTGGGGACAGCAGTGGCTCCTGGGTGACTGTGGAGTGTGTGTTTGCCCTGGAGATGTGCTGAACCACTCCAGCAAATCATCCGAAAATAGGCTTCATATGTGATGCAGAGGAACCCAAGCAAAACATAGAGCCCAGCCAAACCCAAATTTATGCTTGTGGTTACTGAAGCTTGTGAGATCAATTTTTTGTTTACTTAAAACTGATTTCAAAGACTTTGTGGTTTTTTTTTTTTTCTTATAATTCTTGTTCTTGATCCTTGGGTTGGGGGATGGTCATGGCAGGGCATCAGCTGGGGCTGAACATCCTGCTGTCATCATCACAGAGATGCTCTGATCCAAAATGCACAGAATTAAGGTCCTGATGAGGTGGAGGAGCACAGGGCCTGTGGTCGCTGCTCAGTTGGCACAACCCAGCAATCACCCAGAGAGATCACGCACCAGAGAGATTCTTATATTCACAAAAACCTGGAAAAGTAGATCTCAGCAGAACTTTTTTCTGTTTCTAACTTCTGAAAAGATTAAAGCTATCAAGTGTTGTAAGCACCAGTTCAGCTAAAACCAAACAAAAACCACAAAAAGCCCCTCAAAGCCCACAGAGCCTCTGCAGAGCTGGCAGAAGCCAGAGCACAATAATAGCAGCACTGGCTGATTGCATCTCCCCTGTCATCCCACATGCTGAATTTATCCCAGTGGGACAGGAAAGCCTAGAAAGTCCAAACTGCCATATTTCAGGACAAACCATATAGGAAACAAACACATGAGATAAATAAAGCACTGTCAGGAAGCGATGACTTCATGGGACAGAGACCTGAGCTGATGCTGGTCGCAGCCCCCCGGCTCCTGGTGCTGGGGAGCCTGGGCAGGGAAGTGAGGGAAGCACCCAGGTATTTTATTTTTTCAGGAATCCCTGGCTGTGTGTCCCCCGTTTCAGCAGAGAATTCCTGCACCCTCGGCATTTGAACTGGCTGAATCCCTGCGGGGTCAGAGCCAGCAGCTCTGTCGCTGGCCAGGACCCATCGTCCCTTTAGCAGTGATGTGGTGAGTCTGCCCCGGTGCCAAGCCCAGATGGAGTTGTTCCCCAAGCAGATTCCTTCCTCTGGGTCCTTTTATTTATTCCTTTCTTATTTTCAACACTTATTTGCAGATTAGTCAGCATTATGGGTGGCGTCCCAGTGGCAGTTTGTGTTGGCCCTGCAGGGCTGCATGGGGTTCTTGTGCCTTGGGGGGGCCAACAACTGTGTGGGGATGGGGCCAGAAGGCAAAACCTGTGAGGAAGGGAGAGGCTTGGCTGGGGGTTCAGCACTGGCAGCTTGAGGAAAGAAAATGGAATTCCTGTTCATGAATGGAAATGGCTTTGGGGGTAAAATCCTGGAGAGAATGGGGTGGCCAGTGCTGTGGCTGTCGCGTTGTCTGTCCCTGCAGAACCTCACTGCTCCTGACCAGGGTTATTGTGCTGCCTAATTGCTTTTGGATGGTGTTCAGGCAGCAAAGTGGGGCAGCAGCAACTCTCCAGGCTGGTTTAACTCTTCTGAGGGGTGTCATTTCTGGTTGGTTACATGGAGAAGTGACCTGGGAGACTGGGTGGGCAGTAGTGTGGCAGGAGCTGTGGCAGCACTGGCAGGACATCAGAAATGGACAGGAGCTAAGCGAGCAGTGAGTGCAATCAGAAAGGGGACTTTACTTTAAAAAAAATGAGATTAAAACCTGCAGTTCAGTGTGGAAGGAGAAGAGGTGGCTTTGAAGGGTTTGGGATAACAGGATGGAGCAGCTCCTGGCTTGGGGAGCAGGATGGTCCATGAATCTGCACTGTGCACACTGGGACTCATCCCATGGGTACAGAATGAATTAACGTGTCACAAGTGTTAGGAGGGAAGAAGATCTGTTGCAGAACCCCAGCCCAGAGCAGGGTGTTTAAGAGCTGTGGGACCTCCCTTTGCTCCGTGGTGGAGACAGTGTTAATCACTTGGGCTTAGCGGCGTGTGGTGGATGCTGGGGAGGAACAGGAGGGCTGTTAAGCAGGAGGAAATGGTTTGCTGTCTAGGTAGGCTTAACACAATATAAACTACATGCTGCACACAGAAGGTTAAAGCCTGAAGTGGTGAAGGAGCGGGAGTCACCCAGCGCAGCAGGTGTGAAGGGGGTGAGGGTTTTCCTCACAGTGTTGGTTGGAGCTAATGTCAAAGCACAGTGTCCATGTGCCTTCTCCTTTGGACACAAAGGCATCGGCAGTGACAACTGTGAGGCAGTTGTGTTGCTTTTCCCTTCCTGCTACTTTGTCACCATCCTTTTTTTCCAGAACAAATTTCGGAATGGAAGGAAACCATCTAGAAAGGAGACTGGGGACAGAGATGCTGCTTGCCATCAGGCTCTGGTTCTGCTCAGCTCATCCAGGTGACATGTCCCTCTGTCCTTCCTTCTCTCCCCCTGTCTTTACCTGGGGCCACATGGCACGTGGAGGAACCTGGATGGGGCTGCCTGAGTGCATTCTCCTGGAGTGTTCATGTGGGCAGACATGGTCAGGGCGGGGTCTGCCTTCCTTATAGATGCCCTTCACAAGCTCTTTCTTAGGTTGTTTGGTTAGAAAAAAATAGGGGATTTTTGTGTTGGGGAAAACCTGTCCAGGCTCTGAGAAAAATTAGTATAGCAATATTTTAATTGTACTTCATTGTGCAGTGTCTTTTTTGGGAATTGCACCTCTGGCCAGGGTATATCTCGCCAAAGACGCTGTCGTAGTGCCTCAAGCCGTCATCTTGGTTCTCATTTAGTTTAGAAATGTAATTAAAGGAGGGTAAAAAAAGAAGCGACAGAGTTACTGACTCTCCAAAAGTGAAGGGTTTAGGCCAGACTCCTGCTAGGAAAATAAACAGAATTTCATTTTTTTGTTTCAAGTTCTTCCCATAGATTGAATTTCCGTGCTCGGTGACAAGGGGGATCTGCCCGAGTGAGCAGCGATTGGATTCAGATGGCTTTGAGTTGCACTTGGATTTGCTTTGGAAAGCTGGAGCTGTCCTTGGAGAGCAGGGTTTGGACCTGAGCTTGAGGCCTTGTTCTTTAAAGAGCGCAGACCTTGCTGTCGGAGTTATCAAGTAGTAACTTTTCATGGCTGTGCCTGGAAATGGTTTTCCTGCCCAGCAGTGCTGTGACAGAGCCTTTCCCTCCTGAATTAGGCCAGCATTTGCTAAACCGAGCCTAGAAGCCCTTTTAATTGAGGCAGGTTGCAGAGCTCAGCTCTTTTGGCACACGTGTGTGCGGGTACCCACCCACCCTCCTTCCCAGCTCCTCTCTGGCAAGAGGAGGAAATCAATGCTGGGATGATTTCTGCAGAGAGCCAGTAAATTTGGCATGGTGGGGAGTGGTTTGAGTTTGTCCCAAGTGTACCCACCACCAAGACCCCCTGACATGGGGGCTGTACCCACCCTGGTAGTGGGGTGGGAGATTTTTGGTGGTCACCACAAGCACTAGGGTTCCTCTAGGCATTTGGTGGTGACAGCAGATGATTCCGGGGGAACTACCTTGGGATCTGGGGGGATTGAAGATGCTCTGTGTGCCTTGGGTGAGAGATGAGTTGTGGCCCAGGTCCGGAAACGGGGCAGGGAAGGATGTGAGTGACAGGGGATTCATATCCCAGAAACGCTGTGGTGTAATGGCTCGAGAATTCAGCGGGATAAATGCATTTGCATGTCCTGCTGCAGACAATCTGCTTAATGTGGGAAGCAGAGTTTCCTGTAGCACCGAGTCAGTGGGGAAGGGAAAACCCTGAGAGCCAGGAAGGGCTGGGGAGAATTAAGCAGGTAAACCCATTAGCAGTGACCACCTCTTTGTGTGGGGATTACACAAAGCTGCTGCTTTTGGATACTCACTGTCTCGGGAGGAGCAAGGGCTGTGAGCTGGGGCCTCTTCCCCCTCCTGAGGGGCTCGACCCCAGAGCTGGGATTAGCACTTGCCACAGGCCACCTTCACTAGCCAGAACAAATTGCTGCACGTGCTGAGAGAGAGCTCAACCTGCACGAATTGTGGCCATGCTGTGAGGTGGAGGTTTGGCAGACCTTGTTCTGGCAAATCCCCTGATTCTTCCAACAGGACCTTCCCCATGGAAATTGCTCCTTTTCATTGAATGGATTTACACCGTCCCACTACCCTGGCCAGAGGTTTACCCCAACTCCTTCCACAGCTCAGGAACTCTTCAGATACTGCCTCTTAAAACTGAGTCTCAGAACAAATGGCAACAGCTGTGCTGTCCCAAGAGCTTGTTTCAGCCAGCACATCCTGAAGTGGTTTTGGCATAACCTGTGCTCAAGGAAGGCTTGGGACAGTGGGTGGGGAATGAGGTTTGGGGTGCAGCAGGAGGTGCTGGGGATGGGTGTGTGGAGCTGGGAGCACAGGCAGTGCTGCTGCACGCCAGTGGCAGGGAGAGCTGCAGGGATGGGCATCCTGAGGCTCCAGGCTGGGGCTGTGGCTGCGGGGGCTCCCTCAGTCCCGGCCGGAGCCTCCGAGGGGACGATGCTCCGCGGCACCGCGGTGCCCGACACCGCGTCCCACAGCTCCCGTCCTGAGACGTGTGTGTCCTCCGGCAGCCTTTCCAAAATGCCAACCGCAGGAAAGCGGCAGAAACCCAAGCCTTCCTTTTGCTTGGATTCCCATCAGTTCCCCGAGTTTAATAACAGACTATTGCAGGCTCCCTCGCTGGGGCTGGTTTGGCTCATGACGCTGGGGCCGAGCGCTGCCTCATGAGCGAAGCAGCAGCGGGGTGAGAGGAAGAGGAAGGAGGAGGCACGTTGAGGGACGGGCGGCTTTGCCAGGAGTGTAATCCCGCTCTACTATTCCTGCTCCCCACGGGGGTTCCGTGGCCAGCCCCGGCCCCACGCAGGGGGGGCAGCACCCCTGCAGAAGTGGAGGGGACCCAGCGCTTCGCGGGCCCCTTTCAGCTCCTCTCGCTCCATTTGTCCGCCAGATGCTGAACCAGATGTTGGCGCTTCGGTGTCCGCCCGCTGGCACCGGCAGCGCGGGGGGAGATGCCCGGTCTTCCCCCAATTCCCGGCGCTCCCGGCGTCTCCGCACCGCCACCTCCCGGGCATCCCGCGGCTCGGGATGCGGCGGCGCTTCCAGAGGCGAGGCGGAATTCCCGTGTGCCGGCCTCCAGCAGCCTGGGGGGGGGTCAGAGTTTATTTATTTTCTTTGTTGATCGGTGCCTCCCGCCCTCGTAACTTGTCCCCTGCTCTCTCCCGCCGGCTCCAGCTCGGAAACCGAAGACGGAAGAGCAGCAGCCCTGGTGCTCCCTCCGCGGGCTTCCTTGGCAGAAAATCATGGAGTCTTGGAATAATTTAGGTGGGAAAAGCCCTCTAAGATAATCAGTCCAACCATTGCTCCAGCACTGACAAAGCCACCACTGAAACATGTCACCAAGTGCCACATGTGTATGGCTTTTAAATGCCTGCAGGGATGGGGACTCCACCACTGCCCTGGGCAGCGTGTGCCGGGGCTGGACAATCTTTTCAGGATGTAAATTTTCCCTAATATCCAATCTAAACTTCACCTGGCACAACTTGAGGCCGTTTCCTCTTGTCCTGTCACTTGTTATCTGGGAGAAGAGCCTGAACCCCCCCTGGCTCCCCCCTCCTGTCAGGGAGTTGTAGGGAGTGAGAAGGTCCCTCCTGAGCCTCCTTTCCTGCAGGCTGAGCCCCCTCCCTCAGCTGCTCCTCATAAGATTTGTGCTCCAGACCATGCCCCCATTCCATTGCCTCCTCTGGACACACTTCAGCCCCTCACTGTCCTTCTTGGAGCGAGATCCCAGAACTGGACACAAAGATGGGAAGAGCTGGGCAGGATGTCTGCCCTGTATGTACAGGTAGCTCATGATGCACTGAAGGTCCATCTATCCCATGGAGCAGAGGTATTCCCACCCTTCAACACACCCTGCAGCCCAACCTGGCTGTGCAGCATGGCCCAATCGGCTTTTCACTTTCTTGGGCATTTTCATGTCCTACATGGAGAACACATGAGAGCCATTAGGCCCAGATTTAGATTCTTCCCTAAGGAATAGCATCATTCAGAGGGTTGTTTATTTAATGTAAAGTGTGATTTTTTAAAAAAATATCTTCAGCTCTCCAGTGCAATGCTTTGAGTGACTTCTCCTGCTGCGGGAGAAACAGTTAACAGGAGCCAGGGGCCGGGTTTTAAATCTCTACAGAGGATTCCCAAGCCAGAGAGAGGGAGAGAGCAGACAGGATTCAGAGCCCTCAGCAGCTGCAAGCTTGCCTGCTGGAGTCATGTTGTTCAGGTTGGGGCCTGTTAAGATCTCTGTGGATTTTTAGATCTATGTGACTCACTGCTGCACAGCTCAGCTGGGACCCATGGCCCTTTATTGCCTTTCTCCTGTCTGAGCCCCTCTGGATTGGAAAGTCATGATAAAAAACAGCTGATGGGGGATACCCTGAACCCAAGAGGTCTGACAGGCTTGGGAGCAGAAACATGGCTTTGGTGAGCCCTGGTGAAGGTGCGCATGTGGATGCCACAGGACCCCACCCTCCCTATACCACCTCCTCCTTCCAGTTCTTTAGGATGCAGAACCTTGTGAGATCCTGGCAAGATCCACCAGGAGACAGTGCTGGGTTGCAGCTGGAAAAGGCTGTTGCTGGGCTTGGATACTATAAACTGAACTGAGCCTCCCACAGCAGCACTTGTCCATCCTTCCTGCCTGCTTTCCTTCCTTCCTGCTTTCCTCCCTCCCTCCTTCCTTCCCTTTACTTCACACTCCAGTAAACCTCTCATGTCACGCTTGGGCTTCCTGCACTCTACTGGGAAAGATTTTCAAGTGTAATGATTTTATTAAGTCTTACAATTCTCCTTTTTTTCTCCCCTCACCTCTCACCCTGAGGACAAACTCCCTGAGGTGAGCATGGTTTCCCCAGGCAATGCCATCCTGGCTTGTCCATCCCTCTGAGGCAATTACTGTGGCTTCCCTGGGGATTAGTTTTCAGACCAAGTGTTGACATTTTTCCCCAGCTGGGCGTCAAGCATATACCTGCAGGGGCGGTTTCTGAGCGGCAGAAGCCTAACGAGAGGAGTGCCCTGGGTTAATGAGGTGTTGCAAGACAGCACAGCTAAATCTGGCATTACACGTTCCAACTTTCCAGTTTAATTAGAAACCTGGATCTCCTGCTCATGCATTCACTCACTTTTAGACTTGAGTGACAAACCTGGCTTTTCACAGGGAAAGCAACCACGGTGTCTAAGAAGGGTGTTGATGTTGTTGGCTTTCCACATTGCTCTGTCTTGCCCAGCTTTGTGTTTGCCATGGGAATATCATGCTGGACCCACCAGAGCCATTGGCAGTGGTTGGGTCCCTCTCTTGGCCTTTCTCCCCCTGCAGCTTGGTGGCTGAAATCTGGGATTTTGGCAGATATTCTGTCCTTACTGGACACTGCCAGATACTTCTCAGCTCTTACCCACTGCAATGAAGTGATTAGAAGTTCAGAGACGCACGGATGGCAGAGATGGAGGGGTCCAGCCTGTTGAGGGATCCATGTCCCTGTAGGTGTTGGACGAGGGAATGCATGAGGATGATGATGATGACACCTGTATGAGGTAACACTTACCAGCTGAAAGGTTGCAGGAAGCTGCCTCTGCTCTGGTATGAGTTATGTTACGTGGGCTTAGATGTGAAAATAATACAACATTGCAAATCACAGGTGTTTGCCCTTTCAGGCTTACCCAGGACAGAGGCATACTGAAAAACCCCAAAGTTATCCCACTGTTGTGCTTAATTTTTTTTTTTTTTGGGGGGGGGAGGGGAGAGCAACTGTGCAGAGTATATTTTTTGTAAGCATTATTTTTTCTTTCCTTTAATTAAAATCTTTTAGTTGGTATATAAAAATTTATTTAAGGCCCATTAAAAATGTGCCCTTTTGGCTGTTGGGAATTCTAAGTAAAAACTGAAAATTGATGTTTGTGGTCCTTCAAAGCATTCTGTGTGCACAGAGTAAATACTTGCAAGAACACCTATCTGCCCTCCCCATGTGCAGCTGCATGGGAATGTAAAGGACAAGAGGAACAGCTGGCAGCCGCACAATTAGCAGAATTCACCTTTCCACTTGATTTCCACGTGGATTCCACAGGTGAGAAGCAGCACTGGAGGGCAATGGCAATGGGAAGGTGCAAGAAGCTGTTGCAGGCGCTTTCACAGCCGGGGCTCTGCCATTCCTATGCCAGCTCCCTGTTTGCCCAGGAGCAATGGGATTACCTGTGATACTATCAGTGCAGTAATTAGCAACTAATTGCTGCTGCAGAAATATGTGAGGCAGAGTGCTTTTTATTCCTCTCTTGGTGTAGAGATGGCTGATTGGGGTTTGCCTGGGAGCAGGGAGCCCTTGTCTCTTGTCCCTCTCCTAGACGGCAGGATAGGACAAGGGGGAATGGTTTTAAACTGAAGAAGGGTAGATTCAGATTAGATACTAAGGAGAAATTCCTCCCTGTGAGGGTGGTGAGGCTCTGGCACAGGTTTTCCAGAGAAGCTGTGGATGCTCTGGGTATAGTGTGGCAGCTTGGTGCTCCTGTAATGATCTCCCCTGGCAAGAGGGGCTCTTGAGCTGCTCAGGAGGTCTACATCACGCCAGCAGACGAGAAACTCAGCTTCACAGAGGGTTTGGGAGTTATCAGGGGGCTCTAGTGGCATCCAGACACTGGGGCAGTGGGAGGAATCTTCCTGGGAACGACTGCGATGCACTGCCACCATCACGCAGCCCCTTCCTGCTGTACATCGCACCCTTATATCGGTCACTGACTGCCACTGCCCCTCCCTCACTGGGACAGCATCAAGGGGCTTTGGTGCCTGGAATTACTTATGAACAGATTGTAGGAGAGACATATTTACTTAATAAATAAATACAAATAATATATGGCAGCACTGTCGGTGTTGTGAGGGAGGCTAAGGTCTGGGGCTGGAGCTTTGCCTGCTTGTTCAGCTTAACACACTGAGGATATTGGCCGGTGTTTACCAGGCTGGCCCTGGATAACAGGACTGATGGTCCGATATGGGATTGCTTGAGAGCATGTTAGAAGCTACATCCTTAGATAGATAAATACATTAATACACAATACCCAGGGAGGCTTTGCCTTAGATTGCCTGCAGACACAAAGCGTGCACTTCTCTGGTAAATGGCGTGCCCTTGGGCACGTTTCTGGGCCTGCCCAGGGCAGGTCCGTGAGTGTCCCCAGGAGCTGCAGCGTGGTCATGGCACACACCAGCAGACAGAGGAGGGCAGGGGGAGCTGGGGGGCCGCTGGCCCTTGGGAGGGTGTCAGGGCTCTTCCCCTCGTCTCTGCGAAGCTTCGTGCAGAGCTGAGGAGCTCTGCTTTGGCTAGTTTTGGTAAAAGCCTTGACCTAAAGCTCGGAGCTCTCATGAGCTCTAAGGAGGTGGCAGCAGTTGGGTTTTGGGATTTGGGGTCATCTCTGAGCTTCTGGGATGGGGCTTAGTCGGCCGAGACAGGCAGTGGGAGGAAGAGGATTGCCTTCTGCCCGTAGTGAGTCCGCGGCCCCAGCTTGCTGTTCCCATTCTTCTTCAGGCCCACAAACCAGTTCTTATCTGCGTGCTTTTTGGAGATGTACGTGTTGTAATGGTTTTCTTCGACCCTTTCCAGGAACAGGCACTCCTCACCCAGTAACTGCTGAAAGAGAGCCCAGGGGAACAACAGTGAGCCGGGGCGATGCCGTGGGGATGGGGATGTGTGTTCCTAACGTGGCAATCCCAGCTCAGGTGCTCCCCAATAGGATGCTGTCCAGACCCACCTCCGAGATCTCCATGCCCCAGTAAAGCTCATATCTAAAGCATGGGGGTAAGTAGCTTTGATTTTTCCCCTGGGCCACTCCTACAGCAACATGTCCATGACTTGGGCATTTTATTAAGCAGTGATTGAGTCCAGCCTCATACTCCATAAGCTGGTCCTGGCCCTGGCTCCTACTCTGGCACTAAGCTGTGGGGTGGCAGCTGCAGGCTCAGAGCAGAGAACCACAGAATGGTTTGGGTTGGAAAGATCATCTCATTCCAGCCCCCTGCCATGGGCAGGGACACCTTCCACAAGACCAGCTGGCAGCTGCTGCTCCAGGTATGAAACACAGTTCTATCAAGTGTCAGATAGGAAATACAATATTTGTCAGAGGCAGAGCGCTAATGGCAATAGCTGGTTATTTATTTATTTCCCCCCAAAATAAAGCCAGATGCAGAGTGACTGTCCAGCTGTCAGAATCACAAACAGAGCCTAATTATTGCCTGTGGTTTGCATTACTCAGAGCTATGAGATTTCTGCAGACCTCAAGCTCTCACTGTGTCTGGTCCCACGGGATCCTCCCACTTACCGAGCCATAGAGCAGCCCATTGGTGTCCATGGCCAGGTACTGCCCCGACTGGGTGCTCTTTATGTACACCACTCCCACGCTTTCTGCACTCAGCTGGAGCTGGACTGGAAGTAAAAATAAAACAATAACAACAACAGTAAAAGGAAAATAGGAAAAAGGGGGGGAAAAAGAGCTGCTAGGAAGGTTAGCAGGGCGTTTTGTTCCAAAGCCTGGCTTATAAAGTGTTTATAGGAAACAGTACAGTGTGTAATAAAAGTGTCTCCTTGTACCCTCTCCTTCAAAGAAACCCCACAGCCATCCTTTAGGAATCAAAGACCAATTTTCCCCTTATTTTACATCAAAGGAAGGGCAGCCTTTTGGTTACGATGCTGGAATGGGACACAGGAGATTGGGGTTTTAATTCTGGCTCTAATTTACAAATTCCTCATGTGGTTTGACAAGACACTCAAGGACTGACATATGAAGGAGTATTTTAAGAGCTAAACCAGGGATGGGCAGAGTGCAGATGCCTGCATTGCAAGCTTCTGATTCAAAGCATCCCATCCAGCCATGTGCTGTGGCTGGATTTATCCAGTGTGTTGTAGGTAGAGTGGAGAAATGGAAAAGACTGATCTTCATCCTAAAGAAATACCTCCTGTAGGTAGTCACACCTTAGATTGTCCCAATGTGCGATGCTAATGTGGATTTGATGCTGAAGCAGGACCTGAGTCTGCTGGGGCACAGCCTGGGTGGGAGCGATGGAAACTGCCTTGGTCCCTGAAGCCATCAGACACCAGATTCCATGCCCATCCCTGACACTGGACCACAGCTAGAAGCTCTAGGGAAAAAAAGGCTCCTTTTTGGTCTTGTGCTGAGGGAAGTGAGCAGGGCAGCTGCAGCATCCTGCTCTGCTCAGCATCCTGTACCATAGTCAGCAGCTTTAAAGTTTCCATTTGTCTTGTGCCTTTTTAACTTGCTTTGCTAATTACAGGAGTCTCAGAAAATGATTGAAACTTTGCTCAAATTCTTGTTTAATATATTTATCAAGAGAAGGCTGTTCAGTTGGAGAGAAGGGTTGGGAGGACAGTTCTCCAGCTCTGTGTGCTCAGGGAGGAGCCCATGGGGCTCTCATGGGTGGGCAGGAACGCTGCAGTCAGAGCTGCATTAATGGCCCCACCAATGTGTGTGGAGGCTGTGGCTGTAGTCAGTGTGACTTGCAAATTCCAGCTCTTCCAAGTGATGATTCCCACCTCCTAGACAGTTTCTTTTCATGAGATTTATAACAGCAATATTTAGGTTGGTTTGAGTGAAGTATGAACAGATGCCTCATCTCTAGTTCCTTCCTTCCTGTTTATATTTAATTTATTTATCCTTATTTAGATGAGGTAAAGGGCAATGTTACCTCTTGCCTGGCACAACATTCATCCCAGTGAAACCTTTGCTGCAATGCTTCACATTCTTCCTTTTTTTTGGCATTTCTTGCTCATTAAATGATGGCTAATTAGGAAACTGTGTGGGTGCAGATTTGCAGGAATATGTGGTCCCAGTGCATGCCTGGTTTCGGCTGGGAATCTGCAGTGGGAAAGCCCCAGCCCACCTACATTCACTGTGGTGCTGCAGCCCCGGGATGTGGCTAAGGAGCAGTCCAGGGGAAAGAGGGGAACAGGATGAAAATGGTGATACTGTCCTAACAGCTGTCCCTGAGAGAGGGGAGTGAGAGTCCCTCCAGCTGCCGATGGGGACATGGAGGTCTTCAGCTACAGAGGAAGGGAGAACAGTGGGTCTGGAGGAAGGAGCTTGTGCTTCTTGTGTCCTTTTACAGGTCTGTACAGAGATTTCTTTCCATGAAGTAATGGAATGAAAAAGTAAAAATATGGCTGTTCGTGGAAACAAACTTCACCCCAAAGGGTCTTGCAACATCCTGGTAAGTTTGCTTTCCATTTCACAGTGCAAGCTGGGGATGCCCACCCATGACAACAAAGGATGTGGGGAGGGAATCCTGACATTGGCCTGCACAACAAGGGCTGCACTCCTTAGAGAACCTCCCTGATTCCAGGGCTAGCACCTGGCATGGCCATTCAAGATAAAAATAAGAATTTTTATATTTGTCAGGAGCAAAATGAGCTTGGGAAGTTTGCAGAGCATGAACACAGGCTACAGTGCTGCTGTGCCAGCTGGCTGCTTCATGAGCTGTGGCCGTTCCCGTGTCCTGTCCCTTCCCGGGGCTGGCAGGTGCCTGTCCCAGCTGGGTGAGCAGTATCCCACAGTGCCAGTCACAGTCCAGGCTGCTCCCCTTGCATGCCAGGGAGTGGTGCTGAGCAGCTCTGGCATTTTCCAGGTGCAAGGGCAGGCTCGTGGGCAGCCACCAGTGCTCAGAACACACAGCCCTTCCAGGAGTTTCCTCTGTAAATATTAGTACATTCCTATATCCAAGTTTATGAGATCATTTACAGGAGGTTCCTTTCTGGCAGAGGTTTTCAAACGCGTGGCCCCAGGCCAGCAGCAGGGGAGGTGTGAGCGTGCTGGGGCACACGACCTGCCTGCCCTCGCTGTTGCGGTGAGACCGTGGGGACCGGCTCAATCCCAGGTGATGGATTTGCTTTCCAGAGGGAAAAAGTCTGGGGTGTGTGGCAGTGCCCATGCCATGGTGGGTTGAGGTTAGGGCACAGGGACTGGATGCTCAGGTCCTTGGTAGCTCCCTGTGTCCCTGGAGATGCCATCTTGACCCTGACCTCCCTTCAGACTCCAGCAAAACCTCCGGAAAATGCTGCAGAGACACTGGCTGACCTCATATGACCTCTCCTTGTGGGTCTTGTGAGCCCGGTCCTGTCTCCTGTGGATCCTTCGCCTCATTGTCCTGGCTGCCTGTCCCAGGGGTTTGAGCTGGGTTATGTGCTGGGTTTATACCCAGCTGGAGGCCGGAGCTGTGCGCTGTGTTTATCCAGCCTCAGGGAGCTCATCCTCATCCATCCCCCAGTGCTGCTGCTGGCCGGTCAAGCAGTGGGAGACAGTGTTTGTAATTAAAACGCGACTATAAACTGCCTGTCATTAAAACAACAATAGCGAGAGGAAAGGTTAAGTTCAGGGAGAAGCCACATGTGCGCTTGCGGTTTACAGAAAATAAAAGTACTTTTCTTAGCACTTTGTAAAGCTGACTTGGCTCCTCCCAACCTTTCCTTCTAACAAGATAGGAGCCTGGCAGGTCCCAGTCACATTGCAATGAATGTTCAAGACATGGTGTGCCCAGAAGTTTCTACCGAGAGCCAAAGGGAAGAGCCCTGTCCTGCTGCCCATGGAGCCGTGCGGGAGCTTTGCTGTGTGGCTGGTCCAGCTCTCCTGGGCATTAGATTAAAAAAATCCACTGAAGAGTTTTTGGCAGTGCAAGAGCTCAAAAAGCATCAAACTTCCCAACGATTCCTTGGTAGGACAAGTGGTGGCATCTGTGGGGGCAGTTCCTCCCAGCAGCATGTCCCCAGAGTCCCACTGGCTGGAGCCACCAGCATCACCGACTGCAGGGATGGGGACAGGCAAGAGGAGATCCTGGCCATGGGTGACTTGTTAAATTGCTGTGGCACACAGATGCAAATGCACAGACAGCACAGAATTCCAAGTGATGGCTGCGTGTGTGGGATGCCAGGCTGCCCTAAGCCCTTTGTGCCAGCTTCCAGCTCCCTGTGTGACCCAGCCCAGCTGCGTCAGTGCTGCATCCCCTGTATCTGCCTTCCTTTCATGAGGTGATGACCAGTGTCAGATTTAATACTTCGTATATGTATTTATATACTTTATATCTATACTCCTGTAGCAGATATACTGTGCCTCCTCTGCTCTGCCTATGGGCTATAGGTGTGTGACTCCTGGAAGGGAAGTTGCCACCAGGATTAAATAAACCTTAGTCCAGAGCACATCTTCCCCAACTTCCCCCCATCCCAGATGATGAAATCACAAGAGTAAGAAAAGCAACCAAAAAGCCCCGTGGGGTTGGCTTACTGTGCTCATCACTTCGGTCCCTGGTCCCATCCACTGTGCCATCCGGGAGGATCCGTAGGAAGTGGCCCCCGTTGCTGCAGTACAGGAGTTTGGGTTTCTTGTAGTTCCCCGGGGGCAGGTTGAACTTTTCAGTCAGGGCGGTGAAGGTGGTGATTTCCCCCTCGGCCATCCCGCAGCCTCTCCCACGGCTGGGCTGCAAGAGATGTGGCAGCAGGTGTGGCACCGAATGCTGGGCACACGCTGCTGCTGCCAGGCTTTAAAAGGGAGGGGAGGGATCCCGGGGGTCCCAGCCGGTCCCTGGGCTGGCTGCAGGGCAGGTGATTCACAGCAGTGATGGCTCCGGCAGTGACATAAAGTGACACAAAGGTGATGCTCCGCCAGCGTGGGAGGTGGCGGGGGGCTGTCTGCTCACTGGGTGTAGCTGGGCAGGAGAGACTGTCCTTTTAATTTATCATAGTGAATTCTGGTTTTGTTCTGCTTTCTATTGACGTATGTACTAAAATTAGACATTCATAAACCAATTTGAAAAACACCCAGTGTCTGATTGGAACCCACAAGAGGCGGGAAGGGAGCCCAGGTAATAACTTTCTCCACTATTATAAGTCTTGAACACAATTATGACCAGGAATTGCAACACCCACTGCATGCCAGGTAGAAAATATTGCTCCTATCTTGGCACTCTGCAGCTCAGCTGGCCCAGGAACACACATGGAAAAGGTCAGAACACACATTAGATGTGGTGGGAGATAAGCAGGGGACAGGAGCTTTCACTGCCTGGAGGTCAGCCTGAGGATTATCCAAACACTGATCAATGGCACATGGAAAACAGGAACAGGGAGTCTGGATTATGCCATGAATACACCAGCAGCATTCCAGTGTCTGAAGGAGCTACAGGAAAGCCAGAGAGGAACTTGACAAGGGCCTGGAGTGACAGACAAGGGGGAATGGGTTCCCACTGACAGAGGGCAGGGTTAGATTGGGTACTGAGAAGAAATTCTCCCCTGTGAGGGTGGTGAGGCCCTGGCACAGTTTGCCCAGAGAAGCTGTGGCTGCCCCATCCCTGGGAGTGTCCAAGGCCAGGTTGGATGGGGCTTGGAGCAACCTGGGATAGTGGAAGATCATATTGAGACCTCATTTTGCAGTGGACTGTATGGCCATGACCCACGTTCAAGCAGACGGTGTGCAAAAACCTGACGGCATCAGATATGAGAAAGATGCTGTGGATGCCCAAGGGGGAGAACTGCCCTCACAGCCGTGTCATCAGGAGACGACGTGAGTGGGGACCAGAGTCCTACACATATTCCAGGTACATTCATGTTTCTAGCCTACAAACTACATTTAAAATCTCCCATGAATTAATTCTGTCTTTCATATACAGAGTTCTGTAATGCTTAGAGAGAAGTGGATTTATGAACAGAAAAAGACATGGCACGGAATAAATCTAGATACAGGAAATTACTTTAAATGTCATGTATTCCCGTAGCTATATTATGGAAAATATTTTATATTTTATACTGTTTATATGTGTTTATAGGTTGTAAAAATGTCTCTTTAGTGCTGAGCTGTGCTACTGGTACATTGGGATGGAGCCAGTACCACACTGTGTGGGTTTGCTGTGGTACTTGGAGTGCACTGGGAGATATTAAGGATGGCAACTCTCTGCAATACACACACACACACACACACACACACATACATAGAATCTCTAAACATTTGGCTCTAAACTCTCTAGTAATTAAATCTGCAAATGCAGCTGCAAGAAGGGGAAACTACTCCTTGAAATGGATCCCAGAAGCCTGCAGAGGATAAAAATGTCTGCAAGTTGGACTGCTAAAAGCTGAAACCTTGGAAATGCAGACTCTATGGCTGTTGCTGCAAGCACTCCCAGCCAGTGCACCAGCTTTGCTTCATACACAGACTTCATCCCTTGCTCTCAGATGCCCCATTCAACACAGACCAGGATTTTGGGAAGTGCTCTCTGGAGGGATAGCATGGGCCAGCCCACTCCTTCCCTGAGCTTGGTGAATCAACCCACAAGCGCCCTGAAGCTCTATGGCTCCTGGTGGTTTCCAAAACAGGTGATGGACCAGCCAAATACATACTCAAAATCCTTTCTTAACACCATTATCAGGTGGATTAGGTATTTCTCTGAGTGTTTGGTCCCTACATTTATTTTCCTGTCAGGAGGTCATACTTTTCATGCAGTAGTTCAGTTTTCCTTGCCAGTTGCTTTCTCTGAAGGAAAGCCTCTAAGTCATCCAGTTCAGCCCACAGGGCTCGGGTGCATTACTGAGCATTAATCAAGATCAGTGGCATTGTGTAATTTCCTGGAACCAAAGCTTTTCTTGAACCTTTATCTGAGTGTAAAAGGCACTCAAAGGTCTCCTGGGGTAATGATGGATGGTACTGAGAAAGAAATATCCCAGATCTAAGAACTTCCATCAGGATCTCACCGAACTCCACAGCCAGCAGGAGTGAGGAATTGTCTGGATGCTCCCCATGGTCACCTGAAGGTCTGAGGGCATCTCTGGATGGCTTGACCAGAACAGCTCAACTGGCAACAGTTTCTTCGTCATTACTTATTTCCTGCAAGGTTTTTTTGGCTATTTTTAGAGTGACTCCAGTGCTCACCAGCTGCCTTGACTGCCCCAGAGAAGCTGAATGAATACTTTCCCACCCCTGTTGTCTGTCCCTGCTAAATACTATCACTGTTCTCATACTTTATGACCATGGAGTTGTTCCTCTACACACACCACTACTCATGGCCCTACAATTATACTTTTGGCAGGAACATGTTGGATTTTTATGGGAATTAAAAAGCACGAGTGAGACAGAGAACCTGAACCAAAGACAACATAAAGGGCCTTATTTCTTTGGGTAGAAGCCCAACAATGCTATTAAATAGCTCAAAGCAGAACTGAGAGCTCTCTCCAAGAAGCAAAGCTGAGAGACACCACACTCCAGCAGTTATTTGGTGCCCCATGGAGAAAGAAAAATATTCCAAGAGGAGATTGCTGTAAAGAGGGCATGGCTTCTGCTGAGCACTGACCCCGCTGGTCGCACTAGGACAGTGAGTTGGAGCTGAATTGGAGAGTGTTTGTCCAAGACCAGCTGTGTTTGTGGCTCCTCTTTCCTCCATCTCTGTGTAGCAGCTTTCCTGTGCTGTGCTAAGAGAAGATCCCCACTGAGAATGAATCACTGGGAGCCGGACCCAGGGCACCTGCTCCGGCGTAGCCCCAGCTCTGTCTGTGCCACAGGAAGCAGAGGGTCCCAGCAGCAGCGTGCTGACACCCAGTTTTTTTCTCCTGGGAGGAGATGTCAGCATCCCAAAGGGTCCGAAATAGCCTTCTGAATGAAGGAAAAAGACTTAAAAACAGAGTTAAACCCGAATGTTCATTTGATCCAGGTCCTGCTGAGCTGTGGTGGCTGGAGCACTGCTGTGTGCCTGCTCCGTGGAACACTGAGGGGAGATGAGCCCGGCATGGGACCGGAATAGCTGTGAAATTCTGAGAAGTTTGGGTTTGGTTCCAAACTTTATCACTGGCCAAACCAGTGGCTTTGATGTGAAGTCCCAAACTCTGCAAGCATCTGACTCTGAGTATCAAGGGCTGGTTGCTCTGCCAATAACAGGCGTGAGCTCCGAAATAACAGCCCAGGCTGGGAGCCATGGAAAAGGAGTGAGGTCCTTTTCCCTTCCCGTTTCAAAGTCAATGCAGATTTCACTAGATAGCACTGCTGTCTCCTTTGCTTGCATGACAAAGGTGGTGTTGATGGCAACTTAGGGAACTGGAAATGGTCCGAAAGTTTTTTATGTGCCTGGATTGCCAGGAACTTCTGTGGCTCTTCTGTGGCTCATGTGGCACAAATTTAATCAAAGACTCGGACTAGGAGGTGGCCAGCTAAGGTGAGCCTGGCTTTTTTTCCTTAGGTATAAAATACCTGGCTCCTACATGGAGGAATGCAGAAGTATCTCACCTACTGGGTTAAAACTGGAATGGATGTTGACTCAGATATATCAAAATTGTCCTTGGCTTTGGACACAATCCTTTATTTAGGGCTGGAAAAAAATGTTCTAGATGGCCTCTGTGTGGCTACAGTGATGAAAAGCGCAGTTAATCACAATTGTCATTTAGATGATCAGCTAAAGACCACGAAGAGAACTCCAGAGAGATGAGAAACTGCTAAACCCAGGAGTCCAATAAGGTTTTGTCCAAGTTCAGTTAACGAGATCAGGGTCTCCTGAACCCAGCTCTAGTGAGTTCACTGGAAACACTCTGGTTGATTTAATTTTGGAAAGTGTTATTTTCTGCATTAAAGCAGAAATCCTGTTTCTACTGGGCTGTGTGACTCAGCTGGGACCAGACAGCAGCAGCTCCTGATAGGCTCCTTTCCCATTCCCACTTCAGACTGCAGCCACCTGGATAGAACAGTCACTTCCCAGGCAGTTCAGACACTCCATATGGGAACTGGAAGCATTTACAACAGGTAGAATATGTCAGAATTCAAGCTCTGGCTTTCCTCCACCCATTGCCAGTCTTCAGGGTTCCCAAATCAGCCTGTGGACTGCCCAGTATGGCTTTGGGGGCATCCGAGAACTGCCTGGGCATGCGGAGTAAACATCTCTGGGATAAACAGGGATTTTTACTAATTGTAAGTTTTAGGGATCCATTGCATGGGATAGATTTCCTCACCCAGGAAAGGATTAGAGACCAGGCAGAGGTTTCCTTGCGCTCTGGTTGCTGCAGGACTGGCAGCACGGTGGGTCTGGGGTTATCATCAGCACAGGCAGCCTGCAAGGGCTGCCTCCTATCCCAGGGGCTGGCAGTGCAAGGCACAGCTCAAATTCCTTGGACTATATATCCTCTCAGAAGGACTTAATAAATGATTAAGCAAAGCATACAATAAATATGTAATAGATCATTCTGTGTGTATCAGCAGAATGCATTGGCTCGTTTCTAGTCTTGTTTATGGCCAGGTGATTTTATCTGTAGCAATGTTATTAACTGCTTAATGAAATATTTATCAGCCAGGTTTTGCCCTTTTGGAGTGGAATACCTTGCATGAAGTGTGACTAAAACCGTAGAAATCAATCTAACTAATGTCTGCTGTCATAATCTCCTGCTGTCCTCCAGGAAACACAGTCATTCCACTCATGTCATGCTGGATTTGTGGCAGGTAAAACAGACAGGGGTGAAACTTCTAGCAGCTGACTGAGTGGGTGTTACTAATGACTGATGATAAACACCAGGAGCATCATGGTAAAGCCAGATTAGGTAAAGGTGGCATCCTGCCCAGGAGGAAGGGACAGGGGTCAACCCATCCCAGGTGAGGACAGAAAATCCCATGCCCACAGGGAAAGCCCCATTCCCTGCCTCGGAGCCTGGTGTGACTTCTGCAGGGCTCTGAGCCAGGACACACCAGATGCTGCCTCATGCTGGGACAGCTAGTACAACATCCCAGCAAACCAGTGGTGTCCGTGGGGAGACAGGAAAACCAAGAGATGACCAACTTTCTAATTACCTTCCCGCCTCTCCCACCTCCCCACCCACGGCCCTTTGCAATCTGGTGATTAACTTAATTACAGTTCCAGCTCCGGGAGTCAATCCAGCCCTGGAGCAGGAGCTTTGCCAGGAAAGTCTTGCCCCAGTGTCCTGTCTGGATTTAGACCCAGAGCACGGACACGTAGATGAGCAGTGCTGTCTGCAGACACAGATCCCACCACCTCATGTTGGGGATTTAAGCCCTGTCTCCCAGTGCAAGCAGGATGCATGGGACCTGCCGGATGGAAAGAACACAGTGGACAGAGAATCTCCGAAGCTCAGCTCCTCCAGCCAAGGACGGGGTGGAAGATGTGGTGCTCCCAGGGGGCCAGGGGACACCTCCAGGCTTTGCAGCAGAGGCACTGCCATTATGAGGAGCACACAGGGATGGATGGCTTCCCTGTGGATGCTGGCACTGGTCTTCCCCAGGACCAGGGTTTGAGCACGGACTGTGGGTTCAGGGCTGGGCTGCCAGGGCCAGCACTGTGGTCATGACTGTGACCACTGTGCAGGAACTGACAGGAGGTGACATCTGGGAGCAGCCCAGCTACACCCAGTGTTGCCCACTTTATCCTAAGGGGTTTACTGAGGGCATCTCTGGCTCTGTTGCATTGTGTCCTAATTACAAAAGGTAATTAGTGGAGAAACACCTAAAGCCTCTCCTTGCTCCAGGCAATGGCAAGTGCTGCCTGCCCCTGACAAGTACCCTTTCCCTCTCACAGGCTTGTGCTGAGACCAATGTAAACCATCCTCCCTGCTCCTATGTTTTGCTGCCTCCCAGCACCTCATTCTGGCATGTGGAACTGGCTGGGAGCAGCCACTGACACATGCCATGAATTACACCATCCTTGTGGTCTCATCTCTGTCACGCAAGAAGGATGGCTTTGTGCTGCCAAAGCTGCCAAGGACCCAGAGACGACGCACCAGGTGCAGGTACCTTGTTTTGGGTGTTTGCTCTCTTGGTTAAGGGCAGGGCTGTGGGCACCTTTCCTCCCTGAGTCTGCCTGTGCTTGGTCTCCCAGGGAAAAGTGTCTGGAGGGAGAGGAAACCACAGAAGGTGCTGTAACAGCGGAACAATTTTTGGTTGAAATGTTTTGTGATGATGTGGGAAACCCCTGAGAGCAAGGGGCACTCAATATGCCCCTTGGCTCCTGCTCAGCAGCCCTTAGGCTGGGGAGGTTCAAGCAGTGGGCTCTCTGCAGTGGGGTCCCCACCCACACCCTGTCAGAACCCCCCACCCAGTTTCTGGCAGGCAGGAGGGATGTCAAGCTGGGTGACACTTCACCTGGCTTTTAAATGTCACCATCCCCCCACCACCCGCCCCCAGTGTCCATGCAGGACACTGGGCACAGTGTCAGACCACAAAGCCCTGGCTGTCACTGTCTGGACTGGCACTGCAGGTGTGGCTGCCCCGTGCACCCACAGACGGACGGACAGAAGGGTGGACAGATGACGCCAAATGACAGGCTATAGCCCCAAAATTTCCCTCTGTGCAATACTCTTAATCCAAGGGGTGATCTGGTTCTCCTGTTGAACCATGTCCTGTCTGAGCCCTCCAGTCCCACCCCAAGCCAAGCCTCCTGCCGATGTCCCATTCAGGTACGTGCCTGGTCACCGTGTCTCTTGGTCACCCTCCGTCAGCCGCGAGCCCTCGCCAACCCCTCGGCGCTCAGATGGGTCCGACACCTCCGTGTGCTGTTGCTTATACTCATGAGGCTGGAATTAGGAGTGGAAAGCAGGAATGTTCACGCGGTGTCAGGCAGCACTTCCTGCAGCTGGCCATCTGAAGGGTGGCCAAGCCCAGGCGAGGGTTGGCTCCAGCTTCAAAACTGGGGTTTGAGTTTGGGTTCAGCCTTTATACTGTGTCCTTCCCCAAAGAAGCAGAGGATGCTGGAATCAAGGGTTTCATCTCCAGGCCAAGCGAAACCCCACATCCATCCTCGTGGTTAGCCATCAGTAGACATATCATCGCTCAGAAATCCAACTTCCTCCAGCAGAGTCTCACTTTGGGTTGTTCCAAGGAAAATCACTTGGTTTCTGGGTTCACCATAAGCTCAGCAGTGATTTACTATGAAAATGTGCAGGGAGTTAATGATGTTCATCCTGTAATGTTTGTGTAAGGGCTATACAGCTGCTCTCGCTGACTTCTAAGTAAAACTAGCTGGAAGAATCCTATTCTTAATTCTGTTGCTCAATATCTTATTTTAAATTCAGTGTCTAGTACCCATGGATGCAAACTCCTGTTTTTCTTTGCTCCAAGCTGTGGGAGTAAGGAGCTTGGGCTGTGTTTTCCTGTTCACACGGTTGCTCAATAACTTAACAGTGCAATAAAAGCTTGAGATAATAATTGCTATTACCAGGAAAATCTTCCAATTAATCATAATTTTCTTATCTGCATGACTTCAACACTGGAGAAAATGCCTTACAGTGGCAAGCTGCAGTGCATAAGAGCGTTTCATTTCAGATGAAAGATCAGAGCAAGGCAACATCAGAGCTGGATCATGTTAAGTGCAAATGAGTGGGTCAGTAAAAAAACTGGAATAATGAGTGTGGGTAAGTAGCCGCTGGAGTAAACTAGGGAGAGCAGCAGGGCATCTCCACCTCTTGTGGTCTGTAGAGCCAGACAGGTCACTGCTTTGACCCGTGGTCTTAAGGAAAAATTTGGGGAATTCTCAGTTGCAGTAACAGGTGGTTCTGGAGGCCACGGACACTGAACTCTCCCTTTGTCACCCTCATCTCCAGCCTAGAAAGGAGCCTGAGTCACACACCAGGACCTGCCAGACCTTGGTGGAAGATACAGCCCTAATTCTGGTCCTCCTGTCCCAGACAGGGATACACCGAGGCACCTGTGTCCGTACAGAGATGGGCACCTATTTGGCTCTTGCCGTGACATCTGTGACCGCAGGCTGTGTGACAGCAGGCAGGAGCAGGCAGCGCTTCCACACCGCTCCAAGGAAAACACTGCCCTGCCTTGGATGCTGCCACAGGTTTCCATTACGGAATCCTCGGGGGAAAGGGGATTTTTTTTTTATTTTTTTTTTTGAGGGCTCTTCTACCCTTTCTCATCTCTGTAAACAACAAACCACCACAAAGAGCACAGTGCAGGAGAGAAGGCTGCAATTTTAACTACCTGCTGAACCTCAGCCCCAGAGGTGACACCCACGCTGGCTATTTCCAGCTCCTGAGTGGGCAGTCTAAAGACACCGGGATGTTTGTTGTGCCCAGTATTTCCACAGCTGGTTTAGGGGAAAGCTGTGGGGTCAGGCTGGCCCACAGCGATGCACCCAATGATCAGAGAATTACAGAATGGTTTGGGTTGGAAGGCACTTTGAGGTTATCTCATTCCACCCTTCGTGCCATGGGCAGGGACACCTTCCACTAGACCAGGTTACTTCAAGCCCCATCCAACCTGGCCTTGAACACTTCCAGGGATGAGGCAGCCACAACTTCTCTGCTGTGATGCTCACAATGATTGAGGCAGAAAGATGCCCTGGGTTGTCTAAGTGGAAAAAAAACCCAAACTAAAACAAAATTTTTGGGACAACCAGGCTGAGTTTGGGGAACAGCAGTTGCTATGCTCCCTGCCCAGCCAGGGGTGCCATGACCAGGACCCCAACAGGTTTTTACCTTTTTCTTACTCATGAGCTGCGTGTTCAGCCCCACACTGGGATGCAAGATCCCCATGGAGTCAGTGAGCACTCCCTGACTCCCTGTTTATGGACACCTACACATGCGCACCTGGTAAGGATCACATCCACACCAGCTTAGGTGTGAGCTCCAAAATCCCCATTTGGAGTCTGGCAGCCAGTAAACTCTACCCATCAGTCGGAAGTTTTTGTGAACACCCTGCAGCAATGGGAATACTAAGGAAGAGGAAGGGAGGGTGTTTTACTTGATGTTAAATATTTGTATTTTATGTCCAAGATTTGACCTGCAATTGAGACTCAATATAAAGGGACATGGAAATTCCAGAGGAAAATGTACCCAGTTGAGCAGTTTTGTGTACAACACCCACATTCCTTGTGAGGGTGTGCAGGTGTTGGAGAAGTAATGATGGATCTCTCTGGGGAAAAACAAAACTGGATTAGGTGAAAGCAGAGCAGCCTTGGGATCTGCCGCTCACCGATACAGAAATGGCCCTGTGCCAGGTCTGGGGGATTTGGAAACATGTGGAGGAGTGGATGGTGGTCCATCTCCTGCTTGCATGGTGCAGGGATGCAGAAGGTTGTGTCCACAGTGACTGTCCCAGGCAGCATGTGGCAGGGAGAAGGGCAGGAAGCAGCCGGGTTATCTGGCACTGAGGTCCCATGTGATCAGCTTGATCAGCATCATTTTCCAGGGTTTTATGGTCGGCAGAGAGTCTGGAATAAGCAAATAGCTGGGATCTGGAGTTCATCTTTGGATGGACAGAGCAGGATTTGTCACAGTAAAGATCTCCCCCTCCTGTCCACCCTGGCAAGCAAGGATGAGAGTGAAGGAGGGAAACAACTCACTCGGGTTCCTGCTCTCATTCTGTGAGCATGGGTCAGACAGGCTCAACGTGCAATTGGGGGCCACCCTGAGTGGGTGAGGGTGACTGTGCCCCCCGAGTGGGAATGCAGGCTAGGCAAGCTGCCTGCCTGATCCCCTGGCCTGGGAGTGTCTGGTGGGACCTGCATCCATCAGAGTGGGTACAGGACTGTGCCCTTCACAGGGGTCACTGCTGCTCTGGCTCCACCTTGGAGGCATTAATAGATGTGTAGATGTGGCACCTGGGGATGTGGGTTAGTGGTGCTCTTGGCAGTGCTGGGGGAACAGTTTGACTCAATGATCTTAGAGGGCTTTTCCCTCCTGAATGAATCTGTCATTCTATGATTCTGCAGAAATAATGTCCCTGCACAGGTGAGAATGGGCAAGGCTGGTCTGCAGGTGGGACAGGCAGATTTACCAACTTCAACGATGCGGGAAGAAAAGATCTGAGATTTCAGCTCTTGAGGCACAGATCTAAATTAAGACCCAGGAGCAAGGACAGACTTTGTGAGCACAAGTGGTCATGAGTCATGTATGGACTGGGTGTCCAGACTGTTGCGGGCGAAAACGGCAAATCCTTGGAGCAGGCACTGCTTCTGAAAGGAGCCTGAAGGGTATGAAAAGATTTTGGATGTCACCCTGTGAGTCAGTGGCACCCTGGGCACAGAAGCCAGCTCAGCTTCTGCAGCCTGTGAAACACTTTCTGCAGCAAAACCTTTTCTGCCTCTTTTCTGATATTTGTCCTCAAGGTTAGCTGCCAGGCTCAGATGCCGTGGGCTTGGGAATGCTGCCTACAGGATCTCTGCTTGGTCTGTCCCTGGGCAGCCGACTCAGTCACCCCTCCCCGGATGAGGGAACGGGTCTGGGGACTTCTGTCAGCACAAATGGCAGGGAAAAGGGAACTCCTCTGTTCTTGAAGGGAATTCCTAAATATTAACCCTGGCACTGTGAGCGTCTGTCTCAGCCTTTATGTGCCACATTCAACTGCTGGAAATGAATAATTTTATTATGCTCTTTTCCTTAGCCAGATTTAGAGAGACAAGCAGGGTTTGTGACAGAGTTTTGTCACCTGCCAGGTGCCAGGTGCTCTCCACACTACAGACCTGCCTCTGCTTCCTCCCTGGCCTGGAGGCCACGGCTGCCTATGACCCAAGCACAAGGCACAAGTCCCCGTCCCTTGGTGGGCAGTGCCACCTGCCTGGTTAAACACCAACAGGATTTGAGGAAGATAAAACCTGCAAGTCACTGACTGCTGGTGCAGTTTCTCTGCACCTCAGTGTCTGCTTTGGTTCTCCAACAGCTTTAAACCAACAGACACCAATGCTGGAAATGAGGGGAAAAAATAGAAACTGCCATTGCTGAGAAACACCGAGTCAGGCACCTTTCTAAAACAAAGGGGGAGAGGGAGGATTCCTGCATCCACAGCAGAGCCCGTGGCAAAGCCATAGTGTCCCTTTCTCTCTCTCTGAATTGGTTTTCAACAAATTCTTCTGTAAAGAGATTTCTATTGTGAGATTTCTATTTGAGAGGCAGGCCTCCAGCCGTCACTAATTCCTGACAGCTCTGCATTGGCAAACAATGTACACAGGATTCCTAAAAATGCCCCAGCCCTGAGTCAGTGCCCGCTGTGTCCAGGAGGGAGATTGGCCGGTACTCAGGGGTAGCCCTCAAGATCAGGGCACCATTTACCTCCCTGGTATATACATTTTCCTTCAGGGAATATTTACTAAAAGAGTTGGAAGATACAGTACAAATGCTAACGTGTTTTGAGGCCAATGAAGGAGGGGCAAAAACACTGGAGATGGAGCAAGTAAGGAAGACCAAAAGTGAAATGGAGGCTAAAGATGAGAAGGAGCCTGGAAAAGAAGTGGAGTCACAAGGAAGGTTAAGGAGAAAAAAAGGTAGAGGCTGAGGAGTGTGAGAGAAAAAAAAGATTGATTAGAAATAAAAATGAGGCCAGAAAAAATAGAGGCTGAAAAAGGGGAGAGGGCCAAGAAAGGGTGGGAGGAGGAAAGAAATGCAGAGGTTGAAAAGGGCAGGAGGCCAAAATAAAGAGAGAGGCCAAAGGAGAAGTAGAGACCAAAAAAAGGGGAGGGTGGAAAGGGGTGAGAGGCCGAAGAGGCACACGAGACATACGGGAAGGTCTATGCTAAGAGGGGTCTAAAGTTTAATGGGTTCCTCGGGGCTGGAGGGGGCTCAGCGGTGATAAGGCAGCACAATGTCCAATTGTTCTCCTCGCACACTGGGTCAGCCCAACTTCCTACAGCTTCTGGGCTCAGGATGTGCAGGAACACACACTTTGGATTTGGGCTGGAGAGAGTTCAGGTCTGCCAAGGTCCCCAGCCAGACCTAGAACTCTGCAAGTCCTTTGGATAAACTTCCCTTCTCATCTCCACCCCAGCCCAGGGGATAAACTTTTCCTCCCAAGCTCCCTAAATGACTGGCCTTCCTCCCACTCCTGAGACCTTGATCTTCCTCCCAGCCAAGGCAGCTCATCATGCAGCTGGCTACAGCTCCTTGCCCTTATTCCCGATCAGCTGCATGCTCGGCTCCACAGCTGAAGCCCCGTGACACTCCGGATCCTCAGCGCAGCAGGGATGGGGAGCTGTTCCTCTGCACTGCTCTGTCAGGGAGTTCCCCCTTTGCTAAATGGCCCAAAGGAGCCAAGGAGCTGGGGGTGGTGGAAGGCAGCACTGGGGACATGTGGCCCTGGGGGCGTGCGGGGGCTCAGCCCTGACAGCACCTGCATCCCCAGCCAGGGTGACTCGAGCTTGCAGCGATTTGTCTTTATATTTGGCATCTTTGGTTTGGCTGAGAGAACAGTTCCCAGCTTGGAACATGATGGTGATGAGGAGTCAGGAATGACAGGCCCATTGGGATAATCACTGTGGTGGTGTTATTTCAGCTATAAATCCTAGATGGGTTTGGGATGGAAGGGACCTTAAAGTTCATCCAGTTCCAACCCCCTGCCATGGCCAGGGACACTTTCCACTAGACCAGGTTGCTCCAAGCCCTGCCCAACCTGGCCTTGGACACTTCCAGTTATGGGTCATCCCTAATCATCCTTAATTGCCCAGAGAAGCTGTGGATTTCCCAAACCTTTCTATGGTTCTGTGATTTTATTTTGTTTTTTTTTGCATTAAAAAATGACTATTTATAGTGCTGTGTCACTGCCCTATATCATTCCTGTTTGGTTTTTTTTAGCTTGTTTGTTTTTTTTTTTAATGGTCCAAATATTGTGTTTTTCCATTTAAAATGTTTTTAGTTTATTTTTTATTCCAATTTAAATTCTGATCTGGGCTTCTGCTTCTTACCAGAGCTTTAGATGAATTTACAGTAATTTGGAGATTGCCATTTGGAATGACGCTCCTGGCTGTGGAACTGCTCCTGTCTCCCAGGGTCTGGGAGCACCTGCAGAGTTTTATGGGGTTTGTTCCAGTTGGAGGGAGCAGGATCCTGACTCCCTAAAGCTGTCCTTGGAGAAGGGACGTGCTGCCTACCCACATCCCAGCCTGCCCCTGTGCTCCAGAACCTCCCTCTGCCTCCTGGCTCCAAGCATCCCATGGGGATCCGTGGGGCTGGCAGAACATCCCATGAGGATCCATGGGGGTGGCAGAGCATTCCATGGGGATCCATGTGGCATGTACTAGCATCCTGTAGGGATTCCAGAGTCTCCCGTGGGGATCCATGGGGATGGCAGAGCATCCCGTGGGGCTGGCAGAGCATCACATGGGGATCCATGCGAGTGGCAGAGCGCACCGTGGGGGTCTGTGGGGCATGTATGAGCAACCTGGGAGGATCCCAGAGCCTCCCGTGGGGATCCATGGGGCTGGCAGAGCATCCCATGGGGAACCCAGAACACCCCGTGGGACTCCCTGGAACATGTACGAGCATCCCGTGGGGATCCCAGAACCTCCAGTGGGGATGGCAGAGCACTCGTGGGGATCCGTGGGGTATGTGTGGGTCTCTCGTGGCTCAGCCCCGCCGTCTGCCTCGCCCCCCGGTGCGGGTCCGGCCGCTCCCCCACCCCCGCCCCGCACCTACCGGCGGCTGCGCGGCGCTCCCGGCTGCGGCTCCGCGAGTGCGAGCGGGGAGAACCGGGATGGAACACAGGGAACGGGGATGATGAGGATGAGGAGGAGCTGCCTCGGGGCGGGGGAGCGGCGGGAGGATGAGGAGGGGAGGAAGGGGGCGGCAGTGCGCGATCGCATCCACTCCCGCAGCGGGGCCGGGCACCTGCCTGCGCGGCCCGACCAGTGGGCAGGGACTGGGGCTGAGCCCACCCCGGCCGGCGGGATCGGATTAAAAAACCCGAATGCCGGAGGAGCATCATCATTCCTGCCCCTCGCGTTTCCCCCTCCCCATCCCTGCGGCCCAGGATATTGCTGCAGCGCGGGGTGTCTCAGTACCCTCTGAGAAGGCGATGACCCCGCTCACCCCAGCCAGCTCCGCGTTCCCACGGGAGTCCCTGCCCTCCCCGTGGGCAGCCGCAGAGAAGGGGCCGGGATAGGGGCGGCCGCAGGGCTACGCCGGCACGGCTGTGTTCCCGCTGGCAGAGGGAGCTTGGCCTTAAAAGCCGAAGTGTTTCCGAGGGCGCTGTCAGCCGGATAAAACGCAGCTCCGCGTCCCCAAGGATGGGAGCTGGTGTCTGGTGCCGGTGCTGGCTCTGCCGCAGGGTGGCTGTGCCGGGGCTTTGCTGGGGTGCCAGGGCTGGGATTGTGGGCTTGTGGGGTGCCAGCTGTGGGCTCCTGGGCTCACGGGGTGCCAGCAGTGGGCTTGTGAGGTGCCAGCAGTGGGCTTGTGAGGTGCCAGCAGTCGGCTCGTGGGCTCATGAGATGCCAGGGCTCCCTGGGGTGATAGCAGGGAGCTCACCAGAGTGCCGGGGTGGGCTCGCGGGGTGACAGCAGTGAGATCGTGGGCTTGTGGGGTGCCAGTGGTGGGCTCAGGGGGGACAGGCTGGGGACAGGCTGAGGTGCAGCTGCGTGGGGTGTGAGGCTGTGGGTCGCGGTGTGTTTGCTGCTGCAGTGCTTAACGAAGCCCGAGCGATGACTTCAGCGCTTGGCCGGGGTCCATGAGCGCTTTGATGTCGTGTTTAGGCTGCGTTATCTAAGGCTCGCCCAGAATAGGCTTTTAGTCCCGGCTCACGTGGAGCTGGTCTGTTTGGACAGGCATTCCGGGCTGGAAATGCCCTGGGCCCAGACGTTTGGATAAAACATTCTCTAGTTGACTGTGGTTACCAGCGGCTGGTGGGGACGGCTCCTAATGCACCCCACAGCACAGGTGGACTCGGGGCTTTCCTGCCATATCAACAGTCCTTTCCCCCCCCAGTTTGAACAATCCCACCCAATATTTCCTCCTGCTATTTCAGGAAATAATACTAATAAAGAAAAGATACATCCAAACATTCCTGAACCTCACAGAACAGCAGTCTTGCCTTTGCCTCTGGCTCTCCTGGATGAAAGGCACTGGGGTTTTGAGGATATGAGTAAGATTAGGAAATGCTGCTCCATTTTCTCATTCAAGGGAGCTTCTCCCTGCCTGGCATCAGCTCACACAGCCAGTGTCTGTGTGGGCAGCTGAGCCCCAGCATCTGCTACCCCAGTGTCTCTCTGTCCCTGAAAGCCACAGTCCTGCAGCAGAGACAACTTAGGCAAAACTTCCTGCACATTTAAAATGAGACCCATGAGAGCCCCCAGTCTTGGGCTTTGGTTCCATCCCTCTTGGAGCGGTATTCCTGGAAGGACTCAGTGAGCACCACTCAGCTTGGAACTGCACCGTAGTAGAAAGCCCCTCCTGCCAGAGCTGGAGGGAGGAAAAGGAAACATCAGTTGTTCCCCAGAGCCACACACGTGGCTGAGCCGGCAAGCTTGGCCAGGAATTCAGGAACCAGGACCGCATGGTGTAGACTCTTTGGGAAGGGGATCCAAAGCCCCTGGGAGGCTGTGGCTCTGCAGGGTGCTATGCCATGGGGAAATGGGGAATGCTGGAAGAGGCACTCACCTGAGGGTCAGTCGGGGTGTGCAGGGCTGGGCGGTGGGGGCAGCTGGGAAGCTGGGGTCACCCTGCACCTCGCCCCACTTTCCAGAGCCAGCAGCTCCCACAGAGATCGCACCCACACCCCTCGCAGCACTCACGGGTGTTCCAGAGCAAGGCAGGTCCCTCAGATGGGCACAGGCACTGGGAATGTGCTGGGTCCTGGGCAGTGCTTGGTGTCAGCGGGCGGGCACTGGAGCAACACCGTGGCTGGCAGTGCCGGCTGCTGCTCTGCACCCACATAGGACAAGGAAGTATGGATAATCCTTCGCCTGGCTATTTTTTTCCTCTCATGTGATCTTGTTTTTGGACAGCTATTTTGGGGCTGGACTCCAGCCCAGGTGAAGGACAAGGATTGAATCCAGCCTCCCCCTTTCCCGGAGGCCCTCCCAGGACCTTTGCCTGCCTGCCTGCGGGATGGGGTGAAACCCTGCCACCGTCTCATGGTCCGAGCCTGTTTCCAGCCCTTCTCCTCTCTTGCTGCAGAGCCCTTTTTGTTGTGCTCTCTCTGTGCAGCCAAGGGGTGATGGAAGCTGCCTGTGGTGAGCACACCATGCCTGGTCACCCCCTCATTCCATGGCCACCCCCTGCTCTCTGTGCCCAGGCCTCTCACTGTCACTGGCTCAGCTGCAGAGCTGGAGTCTCCCCAGCACCATTTGCCTCTTTCTGCCCATTTCCCCCCAGATGAGCCTGGCAGGAAGCTCCCAGGAGATAAATACATTAAAAATATCCTCAGAGCTTGTAGCAGCCTTGGAAAGAACCACTGAAAGCCTTGATGCTCTGCACTGCCCATCATCCCCCTTGAGCCAGCTGGGAGTGTCCCAGCAGTGGCTGGAGGAGATGGACAGGCAGGGACATGGGGGGGCTCAGGGGGTCTGTGCTGTGTCCTGCCCATCCCTGCCCTGTGGGAGCTCTGCTGGGGACGGCCTTGGGGACATCCTGGTGTCACACGCTCAACACTGTCAGGACTGTCTGTTTGAATCCCATTGATGTCTCTCAGCCCCCTGGATGAAGTTGAGGGGGGCCAGTGGGGCAGTGGGGAAGGGCAGCCTGGCTCTGTGGCTCGGGGGGGTGCAGGAGTGACCCCTTGATGGGCAGGAGTGGGGCAGAACACGGGTGTCTGGCATGTGACACTGACTCTTGCTGTCCCCACGTGCACGTGTCACTGCAGGCACATCCATGCCCTTTCACGGTGGATGGCGGCAGGAGTGGGTGCTGTCACGGCATGTTTGGCTGCCTGAATTCGGTCTTTGCATGACTAAAACTCGTTAAAGGTCCCTGTGATGAGTCTCAGAGAAACCTGAATTCCCCCCTCCCCAGTATGGCCAGTTCAGCTAGGGAAGAGGGGGGTTTCGGCACTGCCTGCGCAGCGCCGCGGGCAGGCGGCACATGGTAGCACGGGACAGGGGATGGACAGGACCCACCACGCGAGACGTCAGTCAGAGGTGGGGGTGATTTGTGTCACAGAGAAATGGGTTATTCCAGAGGCGTCCTACACGAGTGAAAAATTCAGGTGCACAAATCAGAGGCCCATTTTTTTCAACCTATTTCCCAGTCTTCATTTTTTAAAATATTCTATTTATTAAATATATAAAAATATATATAAAATATATATTAAATGCATCAATTTTATTTTAAATATATAAAACTAGAAAATTAAATTATTTATATTTAAGGATATATTTAATTATTTTCTTCAGTTTTACGACATATAAGGACTTAGAAAGGAATTGTTCTCTGACACTCATTAAATGCTCTCTTCTCTTTTAGTGGGGATGGGAACTCTCACCATACATAACCCACTAGGGTCATAGCTTTTCTGTTGCACTTGCTGCAAATTAGGGTGTTTGTAATAACGAGGTGAATTTTGATAACCAGAAACTCCTAAGAAGCCACTTTTCCCCTTTGGAGCAGTCTCTGGGAGAGGGCTCCGTAGGAAAACGGTTTCTTTATAAGGGTAACAGAGGTTTTAATAAAGGAAAAGATGAATAAAATGACTGAGCAGGGAAAATCCTGCAGAAGAGGGAGGTGCAGGGAGGCGCCGGGGCCGCCAGAGGGCGCAGCAGGACCGCATCTGACGCATCTGGACACAGCTGGATGAGGGGCGGGCACCGCTGGGGAATGCGGCCCGATTGGATGGGGCGGTGGGCATCGCTTGGGGAATGCGGCACCGTTGGATGGGGCGGCACTGCTGGGGGATGTGGCACAGCTGGGGCACAGGGTAAAGGGTGGAGGGCACAAGGGCACTGCTGAGGAGGCACATCTGCAGCCACGGGGCATGTGAGGCTCATGCAGCTGCAGCATCCACAGCTGGGGCATATCTGAGTGGCGGTAGAGTTGGCAGTGCTGACCCAGTGGCAGCAGGTACATCTGGCACTGTGCACAGTTGGTGTCACACCCATATACACCTCTGGCAGTGCACTCACCTTAGGTACATCTGTCACTGTGCACATCTGGTGGCACACCCACCTCCAGGTCCAGGCCAAGGTTACCTCTGCTGGCCCCCAAAAGCTTCTGCAGCTGCTCCAGGCTTGGGTTTGCTTCCTGTATGAGCATAGGCAGGCATGGGGCTCTGCCTCTGGAAGCAAGGCAGGAGCTCCTCATTAAGATCCTCGCACTCTCCCTGATCTCTGCCAGAACCTGTCACTCACCTAGCCCGACACACAGGACAGTAATTTTCTTTGTCTTTGCTGTGCTCTCGCACATCTCTCTCGGTCCTGGCTCCTTCACCAGGGTCCTTTTGGTCTTTCCCAGTCCCGTTTCCCAGGAGGGAGCACCCCCTCCTAAGGAATGGCTCCCAGCCTTTGTATTTTAACAAATGACCTGATATATTGAAACGAATGTTGTTTACTCCACTCTGCACTAGCTCAGAGTCAAGAGCTGATTCCCAACGGACTCTCCTGGATACACTAACCAAACGAGGCCTCTTCTCCTGTAATTACATTCCAGGGACAACAGACATCTCCTGATTCATTTAATATGTGCCGTGTTGCATTTAGATATGTAACAGAAGCCCTATTACCTTAAAAGTCCTGCTGTTATCAAGTACTGACTTAATTACAGTTTTATCTAAAAATAGATCAAGTAGCTTGACAGAATTCATTTGTCCTCCTCCCCTGCCTCCCTGCAGTTCCTGCTCCATCAACCCACTGTCACAGCCTTTTCCTCAGAGCTGCCAGGAGCCCACCAGCATGTTTGCTATTCCCTCATCCCAGTCTTGCAAAACTTACTAAATACAGAATTGTAAAAATCATGGAGCGATTTGGGTTGAAAGGGATCTTAAAGCTCATCTTGTTCCATCCCCTGCCATGGGCAGGGACACCTTCCACTAGATCAGGTTGCTCCAGGAGGCTCCTCGGTGTCCGATTATCCAGCTTTGGCTGCTTTTAACCTTCCTCACTTTGGGAGCTGCTGCCACCCAGGTAATTGCTCGGGGCAGGAAATGGTGCATCACTGCTGCTCTTTCATCCACGCTTTGCCATAGCTGCTGTTGTTCCCAGCCCCTACCCAAGGCGAGGCTCAGAGCCAGTATCTGCTCATCAGCATCACTTTCCTTTTTCCTCTGATTGTTGTGTGGTTTCCACAGCTTTTTTAGCTGCCCCTGCTTTCCTGGAAGCCAAGCCAAGGCAGCTTTCTTCCCACTTGGGAAAGAATCAGCTCTGTGAGCCTGAGCAGTGTCTGCCACCAGCAGTGGTGGCTCTGAAGGAAAGTCCCATCTATGTAGGGCTATCAGAGTTGTCCTGGCTGGTCCCTGTGTGGTGCTGGTCTTTCATTTTATTTTCCATGTGCTTGACAATGGAAATAGACTTTTCTCTCCTCATTTTGGCATGAGCAGAATGCAGCTCATGCTCCAGTGGTGCCAGCAGGGCTGCAGGCACTGGATGCTGCACCTGGCAGGACTGAGGCTACATGGATGGGTGAACTTGAAGGATCCCAGCTCTCCCATTGTGTGTCACTGGTGGAACTTTCTTTGCCTTTCTGCCTCAGAAGGTTTTGCTCCCTCACTGGGTAAGGGAAGGCAAGGAGGGCAGCCTAGGACCCCAGAGCCACAGCTCTCCCTGGAATGTCAGCTCTGTTCATTGCAGCATTGGATTTTCTGATCTGAACCGATGAGGAAAACAGAACTGGGGCTTCTGTGTCTGAGAGCTGCTCCAGGAGATACCTCACTGCCCAAAATCTCCAAGAATTCCTGATTTTGTCTTTGTCAGCCCAGCCACTTGTGCAAACAGTGTCAAGCCAGGCTGGGCACACAAAACAAGGTCGGTTATAAGCTGTTCTCCTGGAACAGAGGCACTTGGAGCCAGCACAAAGGAATCTCTGTCTCTCCCCTGCACTGGCATCCTGGCAATTAACCCAGAAAATTGCAGTTTGGCCTTGTCCTGGGTGCTGAGTGCGGGGCTGTGCAGTGTGGGGGGTGGCTGGTACGGGCGGGGGGTCTGTCCGTGCCGTGGCCCCTGGCTGCACAGGGAAATGGAGCAACCAGTGTCCAACTGGGAAGTACCAAATGAATGGGAAATTTGCCCACTTGTAGAAGAAGTCAAGGAAATAATTTGGGTTTTTACACTGAATTGTGTTTAAGAGACTTACGCCCAGAAAGCAGCATAATTAGGAGTCACCTGGATCATAGAATCATGGAAGTGTCTGAGCTGGAAGGGACGCACAAGAATCATCTGGCCCTGCACAGGATAATCCCAAAAAACACACCATGGATCGAACATGGGCAACCTGACAGAAACACTGAGCTGGTCTGATCCCGGTGGAACAACATGTCACCCACTGCCAGGGACACGGGAGCCCTGGCCAGAGCTTGGCCGGTGGAACCCGAGCCCTGCCCTGCCAAGGCTCCTGCTGGAAACAACAGCCATCCAGAGCTAAACACAGCACTGTGGGAAGTGCTGGTGAGGCAGATAATCCACAGACAGAGGCTGTGACAGTCCACTCGAGTATGTCATCATTACTGGGCCAATGTATATGCAGGGGAAGTACTCTTGAATACCTAAAAATATTCTGTATTCAGTTTGTCACGGCACTTCTTGTAGATCAAATTAGTGAGAGATGGATGCAATTTCAAAGTAATTTTTTAAGTCTTTGGGTTTTCTCCTTTGAAATTTTTTTGTTTCATTTTTTTTACTGTGTAAAGTCCCCAGCAAACCTCACTGCAGCCACTATAGGCATAGAAGGTGAGGAAATTAATGGTACAAAAAGGAAGGCAGTGAGGAAGAATATAAGCCATGCTTACAGGGTGTTGTAGAAACTACAGTTCACCCAAGTCCAAACCACTAGGAAACAAATATTTAATTGTACAGTAAATAACATATTTTTATCATTCCAAACCATATCGCAAAAGCCAAGTGAATATAAACAGGAGTGTGACTGGCTCATAGAGCCCCTCATCCTCCTGCATCCTGCCACGGGATGGGGACAGCAAAGGGATCTAAAGGGGAGAGGAACAAATGGGGCCAGACCAGTTAACTGAGAATTGTGACTGGTTTCTGGGGAACTGAAAAGTTTCTGGGACCTGTTTCTGGTTTTTGTACAGAAAGGGACCACTGCTCTCTGAGAAGCAGGATTGGAAAGGAGAGTGTTGTCGAGGGACGGGCGGTTAGATGCTGACCCTGGGAAGCTGGCATATGGCTGGGCATGGGCAGGGTGGGCAGCAATGCTCGTGGGATCCCCCGAGGCTGCTGTGGTGCCTGGAGCAGGCAGTGATGCCTGTGGGGCCCCTGGAGGTGCCGCCGTGCCCGGTGCAGGTACAGTGCCCACGGGAGGGCCCAAGGCTGCAGCGGTGCCTGGCGTGCCCTTGCAGCAGGTGTCAGATGAGGAGCTCTCCAGTCACTGGATGTTTTTAATAGCAAATGGAATTGCTCCCCATCATCAGTATCTTATCTGCACGTTTCAAGGGCACATCCTCTGCCAGCACCACCGCGAAAGCAAACACGGTGCAGCACCCGCGCCGGGATTTGCTCGGCAAGGTGAGTGCGAGGAGCTGATCTGGTTACTGCGCCCTGCCCCGGGGGCTGTGCGCGCCCGGACGTACCCAGCGGTGGGAGGACACTTCACACCATAACCTTGAGCAGATTAAATATGTGCCTGGGAAAATAATTGAGATGATGAGGATAATTTTGTCCTCCTGCTCCCACAGCTGCCGCCTCACGTGCTGTCTCAGTTCCCTTGCCCCGAGCAGCACAGAGAAGCTACTGCACCGATCTGCAGGGACAGGCAGGTTTTCTGACTGGCTGATTTGTTTTGGTTGTGACACAGTAAAAGTGGGTTAAGGAAGGCACCAGGATCTTGGCTGCTACTGGCATCATTGGAGTGGCACTGTCCATCCTCATCCATCTCCTTGGAGAGCGCTGGGCTATGGGGGAATGTCACACTGCCGAGCTGGAGGTACCAGCACTTCACATTTCCCACAACCAGTTTAACACCTCCTGATATTTACTGGGCCTGTGTCCCACCTCATGTTGGTCCTTGGGGGATCCTGTACCCCACAGCCCCCCTGGCTTGCAGGCAAACCCAGACCCGGGAGGCAGTTTGCATCCCCCAGTGCCACAGTCCGGTCCCCAGTCCCCACCCATCACAAGCCCCCAGACGTGGGCAGGTTCTGCAGGACATTGAATGGGAAAGCTGAGCTCCAGCCTCTGATCCTCTGGGTTTAGAAGAAGCTGCCTCCCTGGAGAAGGACAAAACTTCCTTGAATTCAAAGCCTCGACTGCTCTCTGGCTGTGGGCTGGGCTGCTGGACACAGGGAATGGCTGGCACAGCTCCGAACAGCTCCTTATCTTCGTTCTTACATCTATTAACTTAAAAACTACAAATCTGCTTTCTCGTTCTTCTTCCCTTTTCCTGTAAGTCAGCCTGGCTGTTCCTGCCCCTTCCAGCCCCTCTTGGCCAGCTGGCTCAGCATTGCTGGGATCCTGAGGCTCCCATCTGTTATGGGTTTAAAATCATGGAATTTTTCTTTCATCTACCATCCCTGCACCTCAGAGTGGTCACCTTCTGTCTCCTCTTCAACCGTGGAACCTGGAAAGAGACTGCATGCCCCATAGAAAAGAGTTCCACCTGGCCC